>JABUQX010133456.1:20000-22500 GCA_015478945.1 Trachelipus rathkii | reverse complement strand
GTTTTTTGAAAATTTGTTCCAAGAACAAATCCAAAACTAATGCATATACAAAGAAATTATCTAAGTAAAAAATGTGCATCTCTTCCGACTACCTATGCCCTGAAAATTTCATCCACTTCGCCCGAACAGGAAAAAATTATCGTAATTTTTCATTTTAAAATCCAAAAGAAGTGGGTTTGGAAATTGGACAACGCTGAGCACAAAACTCAAAAAACTCGAAAAAAAATTGGATGTATTAGGTAATGGATTAATCTATGCATATTTCAAGTTTGAAGTCATTTCGAAAAAAAATTCTGGAAGTTGATATCAAAAACATGGGTTTTGAAAAATTGAAAATTCTGAAAGAATGACTACAGACACAGAAAAAAAACCGAAAACAACGTTTTAGAGGGCAAAAAAGCTACAATTTGGTGTTTGTAGGGTCAAAATCGTCTGAAAATTCCGAATTTTATTTTCATTTTTAGGGGTGGTGAAAATTGGGCTCAGCCCGAGCCAAATATTGGACCCTGTCCTTCAGCGAAAAAATAAGAAATTGAGAATACAGCATAAGAAAAACCATGCTAAACATTACTAAATGCGATAATAACCGTGTAAGAATAAACACATTTTGAGCCATTGAGAGGAATGTTTAAGAAATTTTTGGAAAAAAAAGTTTATCTGTTATCGAAATCGAATCTAATTCAATTTAAAATCCGATAAGAAAATATTTTATAAACTTGAAAATTAAGGAAACGGTTAACGGATGTAGGGGAAAAATATTAAAACTCGCTTAACGTTAATTATAAATTTAACTTGTTAATAGTGCCGTTACTTCTTTCGAAATTAACGAAAAGCGTTAAAAAGTTAACGAGAAAATTAACGAGTTATATTCAACGGATAAGGCTTTAACGCGTTAATCCACCTTTATATAATATATATATATTATATATATATATATATATATATATATATATATATATATATATATATATATATATTATATATATATTAGTGGGTAATATGTGTAAAAAAATGTAATGTATGTAATATATAATATATATATAATATATATTATATATATATATATATATATATAATATTATATATATTATTAGTATGGGACCGCGATGTCAAATTTGACTGTTTGCGGATGCAGATGCGGATGCGGATGCGGATCTTAAAGAGGATGAGGATGCGGATGCGGATCTTAAAGTAGATGAGGATGCGGATGCGGATGCGGATGTTTACTTTTTGAAGTTTGAATTAAAAATTATATATATATATATATATATATATATATATATATATATATTATATAAATCTTTAAAAACATCTATATATATTTTCTAATATATATATATATATATATATTATAATATATAATATATATATTTATATTATATATATATATATATATATATATATATATATATATAATATAAATAGTAATAAATATATATATATAAATTAATATATATATATTATATATATTATAGATATATAATATATTATATATATATATATATATATATATATATATATATATATATATAATATATATATATATATATATATATATATATATATATCAACTATCTGGAACAGTTGATTAAAGAACCTACACACATCCCAGATCGTCCTAACCAATTCTTAAACATTCTTGATTTATGCTTCACCACTTCTCCTTCTCGCTACAAATACACCATTTTTCCTCCTATCGGTAATTCTGACCACAATCTTGTAGCTCTAAAGTATAACACTTCATTTCCAGCAGCTCCGCCCTGCCCTAAGCGAACTTTCTGGCACTTTAATCGGGCTAATTGGGATGCATTGCGTCGCTTTTTTGCCAACTATCGCTGGAATGAATCATGTTTTGTTCCGGAGAACGCCTCTGCTTCTGCTGAAAAGGTAGGGGCCGTGATCACGGATGGGATGAACAGGTTCATTCCATCTTCCACTAAATCATTTTTTCCATGGTTCGATGGCTCTTGTTCCCGTGCCACCAGGAGCGTGACATTGCGTATAGGGCATGGAAGAACTCTCGTTCTCCTATTACTCTAACTAATTTTCGCTCTGCCTGGAATCGTTGCAGGGATATTATTCAACTGGCCAAGCGTTCTTACACTAAAAGGAAGTGTGCTGCCCTTCTTGATTCTCCTTCTGATAAAAATTTCTGGCCTCTTGCCAAAAACATCTCCAATAACTTCTGTAAAGCTGTCTTTCCTCTCTTATCCGTTCTGACGGTTCTGTTGCTGACACTCCTTCTAAAAAGGCAAATGTCTTTGGTCTTCTTTTTTCATCTAATTCCACCCTGGATGATTCCGGCTCCCCTCCCCTGCTCCATACCCTCTCAGGTGTCCAATGTCTCTACCTGTCATTACTCATGATCAGGTACATGAGATACTGAACACTGTGAAAGTCCGGAAGGCCAGTGGCCAGTGGTATCCTACTCGCTGGTTTGGGGAGTGTGCTTCTAGCTGGCGCCTGCCTCGTTTCAACTCTTACCCCTTGCCTAATCTAA
>JABUQX010133456.1:0-12500 GCA_015478945.1 Trachelipus rathkii | reverse complement strand
GAGTCCAACGGGTTTCACAAGTTTAGGCAAGCTGGGAATGTATTTTCTTCTAGGTTTAGAGTCTCTGAAAAGTTTGTCTTTTATTGTGGCAATAGTATTTTCGAATTTCCGGAATAATATTTAGGTCATTAATGACCAAATTAAGCCGATGGCTTACACAGTGAAAATATAATCTTTTTTTATTTTTCCCCGCAGTTTCTTATTGAAACCCTTATGTTCTATCTGCAAATTGGCTGCGTAGCTGTTCGTACCCTTGACAACGCCATAGTCTCGGTTCAAACCTTTTCTAAAACAAATCAATTCGTTTTGGCAATGTTTTCAAGAACCTTCAAGAACTTCAAACCAGAAATTCTTCTCGAACTAGCCCATTTTTCAAGTTCGAAAAACCTTAATGCTATAGATAATTGTTCGTTGCCTGACAAATCCGCAGTTTCATCTGTCAATATGGAGTAGATGCAAAAAAAAATTTGCAACCGCGACAATCATGTTTTTTACGATATTTCCACACAAATTGATCAGTTCATTTTTGAATCATCGGAGATGTCCAGACGGCATTCTTCTGTCCTTGAATATGCTCTTTCAATTCCCAATCACCACATTCTATTCGCAGCTTAATCAGGTCTTCAAAAATTCTCTCATGCAGGTCTTTACCTCTTAAAGGTAAGTCATAGGTTCCGCAGAAAACTATGGTCTTCAAAATTGCTTTAATATTTCTTTTATTTTCTGCAATTATTTTTTGATGTGTTGTCTGCCGCAGCTGAATATCAACGGGTACGCTTTCCGTGATTGATTTAACAGCTTTGGCAGCCGCCAAATGTTATCGACATACTGAGAGTTCTAGCGGAGAATAATGTCAGAAGAAGCCAGCTGTATACAAGCACAAAGCTAGTTGACTTTAAGCCAATATGAAAAGGGAAACACATTAAAACTTTAGAAAAAATAATATAATACGTTATTAATTAGTATTTACTACTTCATTATCTATCGATTGATGTATTTTTTCAGTTTTTCTACTAAATAAACCCTTAAAAAAACGTCGTCTGCGCAAACATATTAAAGTTCATTAATTTTTTTTTCGCCAAAATTTTGGGGGGGGGGGCAAGTGCCCCCCCTGCTACATATATATATATATAATATATATAATATATATATATATATATATATATATATATATATATATATATATATATATATATATATATATATATATATATATATATATATATATATATATATATATATTTTTTATTTTTTTATAAAAAAAATTATTTTATTATTACTTTATTAGTATTTTATTATTGCAAAATTCGTTTGCGATTTTTTTTTTTTAATATACGTAAACGTAAATTTGGCC
The DNA here is from genome assembly GCA_015478945.1 of Trachelipus rathkii. Lineage (NCBI taxonomy): Eukaryota > Metazoa > Arthropoda > Malacostraca > Isopoda > Trachelipodidae > Trachelipus > Trachelipus rathkii. The sequence continues at coordinate 11,146 of JABUQX010133456.1, read as the reverse complement.
GAACAATCGAATTGTTGATAATCGTTCAAAATTATCGATTATCGGGAAAATATTAATGCAATCGATATATAAAAAATCGGAACAAAGCATCGATAGCGATATCCCTAAAAAAACGAGAAAATTAGCCGTTTAAAATTTTCAGAACGTTATTTTTTATATTTTTCTTTAAAATATATGCGTAAAATACACGAAAATCCGTAAAAAAAAAACTTCAAATAATTTTTTAAAACCATTTTTGTAAATGAAATGCTTTTAATTTTAATATAGGGTGCAACAATAAAAAAAAACTTTACATCCACAATTACATCTAAATACAAAAACATGATGATTTGACATTTACTACAAAGCAACCCATTAGGTACTTATTGAGTAGTAAATGATTTTCTTATAGCCTTTCTTTTATGTTGTCTAAGAGGAAGATGATCATGATCATCTCTTTTTAAGCACCAACAGTAGTCAGCTAGCATATTCACATCCCAGCGGCCCTGATATCTTTCCTCTATCACTTTTATATCCTGATGGAACTGCTCACCTTGTTCCTCACTGTAATCTCAGCAGTTGTCTGGAAAGTAGTCTAAATGGGAACTAAGAAAATGCATTTTAATTGACATGTTTGCGCCTAATGCTTGAAAGTTCTGCAGCAGTTAATCTACTACATGTTCGTAATCTGTACTTCGGCGATTTCCCAGAAAATTTGTCACGATAGATCTGAAACAGAGCCAAGCCCTTCTTTCTTTGTTCACCATAACATCAGTGAAGTGAGGATCTGCAAAAAGTTTTCTAATTTGCGGACCGTCGAAGATTCCTGCTTCTATTTTACCGTCACTTAGTTTTGGAAATAAGTTTTTCAGGTAACAGATAACATCGCCATCTTTGTTTAGTGCTCGGACAAAAAACCGATTTGACTTTGTAAATACATTTATAAAACTTAGATAAACATTTTAAGCACCTATTAGAGGTTACAATACAACAATGTTTTGATTCAACTCAGAGGTTATATTTAAATATGCTTAACGTTTGGTCAACTACTTTTAGAATTTGAGAATAACAAGATCTTTTGTAGTGAGTCTTTACTTCGTTCAAATAATATAGCCGTTTTCGTTTTGGCATTTTGTCTTACGCTCGATAAGATAAAATCTTACGCATTTTAAGAACGGTTTCGTGCCAAATCGACCGCGAATGAATTCTTATTCTTATAAACTTGTTTACAAATATTACAAAAATCAGTTGTTGTGCAGAAGTAGAAACAACTTATGATGGACTTCAAGGATTTGGAGGATATTATTATAAAAGGAAGAAAAATGATGATGTTTCAGAATATTTTAGATTTTTGGAGACTAATAAAAAAATGGAGGAGAGATTATTGCCCTTTCTTCCTTACTCTTAAGGTAAATTTTCAGTGTTTGTAATATATATATATATATATATATATATATATATATATATATATATATATATATATATATATATATAATCTATATATATATATATATATATATATATATATATATATATATATATATATATATATATATATATATATATATATATATATATATATATATATATATAATAATTTTATATTTTTATATATATATATATATTGTTAGGAATATTTATTCTTATATTAAAACTTTCTTATTTGACTATAAACTATTTTAGATTGAACTTTCATATTTTGCTATGAACTATTTTTGATTGAACTATGGGACTTTAAATGTATGCTCCTGGAGACTTTCTTTGCTTTAGCGATATATTTTTAGTTAGGCAACACCCAAAGGCGTGGGTTTTGAAAATTGAAGCAAAGTTTCTTACTTAGAGCAGATTAGTCATAAAAAACACTGTTAAAAATGGTTCAACGCGGCTAAGTTTAAATTCATGCCTGTGAGCAAGTTTTTGTAGGAAGTGCTATGTAAAATAATTTATACAGTTATATTAATGAAGAAATAAGAGTAACGTTAAGTATTAATTTAAGTTTAAACAATAGTTTCTATAGTTCAGGTAATAATGAAGGTCTCATTATTAATATAGAGAATTTTAGTTCCCAAACGTAAATTAGGCCAGGATCTATCTTTGTGCTATTTTATTCTCACCCACCTCTAACTATATCTCCCTAAGCCTTGTTTTAGTTTTGGGCCTTTCTCTTACAAAGAAGAAATTTATTATTCACCTTTGAGCTAGAAATTATCCTAACTACATATACATTACCTAAAGCCTTATACTTTACAAGGCGATCTCCAAGTTTTTTATTTGGAAAAGTTTACTATAAAACGATTATTTATATATATATATATATATATATATATATATATATATATATATATATATATATATATATATATATATATATATATAAATATATATATATATATATTATATATATATATATATATATATATATATATATATATATATATATATATATATATATATATATATATATATATATATATATATATATATAGTGTGAGTTTTCTTTATTTTGCTAATATTTAAGCTTATAGGTTAGATTTAACTTTAATTTTAATAGGGGAACCATCATTACAGGAGTGAGCAGTTCAACCAACTGTTCTAATTGCAAATTAGAAAGTTCTGCCAAGAACATTTCTATTAATATATATATATATATATATATATATATATATATATATATATATATATATATATATATATATATATATATATATATATATATAATATATATATATATATATATATATATATATATATATAATATATATATATATATATATATATATATATATATATATATATATATATATATATATATATATATATATATATATATATATATATATATATATATATATATATATATATATATTGTTAGGAATATTTATTCTTGTATTAAACCTTCCTATCTTGCTACTAACTATTTTCTATTTCTTCTCTATGTATTTTACACTATGGTTACAAAAAATTACGGATATTTCTTGTTTCTATGTATTTTACACTATAATTTGGAGACTTAATTTGGCTTTGGCTAAAAATTGTTGGTTAGGCAACAGCCGAAGCATGTTTTTTGAAAATAAATGAAAGAGGACTGAGGTCAGAGGTTTCTAGCACGCTAAGAGTTAAAAATGTAGCTGTGCGCTATAACAGTGTATTATTTATAAAGTTCTCCATTTGCCAGAAAATAACTAAGTATATTTATGTTTTATAGTTGTAAGTGGATAGGCTTGATCAATCTTACCTTATTAAAAGATAGAGTATACGCTTGTCCAAGCTTGAATTGGGCTAGGTTTCTATGATGCCAAGCTAGCCTTAACTCTTTATATTCCGACTTTAGCAGGGCTGGTTGTTAGGTATTCTATCTATTCTATTTTATTCTAATCACCTCTAACTTTATCGCCCTATCCTTGGTTTAAGTTTGGTACAAACCACTCTTAGTAGGTAATAGATTTTGATAGCCTTAAGCTTTGAACTTTGACTGCCTATACCTTACACTATTAAAGCCTTTCACTAAAAAGGCGACATCCCAAGTAAATTATTTAGGAAAACATAATTATCAAGCCATATCATAAATCTTAGGTGAGTTGTATTATTGATTTTAAACTTTTAGTTATTAAGCTATTTACTTTTTTCTGTAATTGAAATAGACGTCTCAATTTGGAAGGAACAGTCACAAACTATTCTATTTACACCTTTCGGATAATTCTGCAAAGAATTATTTCCAATAACTTTTCTAAGTAATCTAGAAGACGTCTATTTTAATTATTCCTATTAGCTTATGCTATTTGAATTTATTTTATAACTCACCTTTTGGCTTGTTGAAGTTTCCTTGTTACTTGGAGTGTGTTGCCTTAAATTTGAATTAACTTGTAAAGTAGCTATTTGTTGAAGATTATAATCATATTGCTTCAAATTTATGGCTTTTGCAATATGGAAATTATGATAGAACCCATACTGTAAGCAAAGAGTCTGTTCCCTCAATTGAAATTAATTTTGCAAAAAAACTCTTCTAGCCTAAGTTTTCAAGTGCTAAAATTGCCTCCCAAACGAATTAGATTTTGTGTGTGATTATTTGGCTAAATTAGATGCTCCATATATACATTCTGTTCATGTTAGATTAAATTATTTTCATTAAAGCTGAAACTTGGGGTATCTGATGAGAATCTGATTAGGCTTTCTGTTTCTACTAAATTAGGCTTTAAGATTGGGGCTCTTGCTATAATGCTGATTTATATTTTTGAATTGACCAGCTAGGTATAGTTTTACTCTTAGTTAGTGCTAGGGCATTAATTCATCTCATTTTGGGTTTGAACACTAAAGTAAATGGGAATAATGCCTTGTACGCCAAATTTTAGGGTGGGGAAATGAAATAGCTTCTTCTCATGGGTTAAATACAAGGCCTGCATGCGTTTTGTGATAATCCTGTGCCTTCTTATGAGTTTATTATGTATGCTTGTAATAGCTTTGCATTGTTGAGTTTCCTAATGAAAAAAATTACCCCATTTAAAATTTTAAACTTTGATGCTAAAGTGAAGTATACAATACCTTTTAAGTGTTTACCTGGCTTGTTATCTTATTTTGAAGGCATTAAATTTAAATTTACTTATATTTGTTATTATTAGAATTACACTATTCTGGCTTATAAAAATTATCCCTAAGACTAAGCCAAAAAATAGGCCTATTGAACTTGTGATTTATGAGCTTTTATATAAGTTTAAAATGCCACTATATTTTAGGACCTTTATTCATATTTACAGTAGTCATTTTGAGTTTACTTTGTATAGCCTTTCTATTCCCATTAGGATAAGGGGGGGGGGGGCAACTTGGATATTTTAAAAAGAAATTTGATTTTACGAAAACTAATAACTTTAATTTATATTACACTTGCATATACTGCAACCTTCGCACACATATATCTGCTTTGTGCATAGAAGGGCACAAATAATTTGTAAATATTGCTTTAGATTTAAATTAGTTGTAGTATTTAGTTTAAGGAACTTTAGGTTTCTTTATGCTTAAAATGTTGTAAATAACTTTGCTTAGGATCCTATTCTTGAATAGTATCCTTACTTTGTATTTAGGTCTAATAATTTATTTGTGCTGTGAATTTATAAGATTCGGTGATGGGGCTGTTCTGCCTAACTATTACCTAACATATTGCGCTTGTGCATGAAGCATGTTTTTTTTTTTTTATAAATATTTTTTCTGGTCTTATACATTATTAGGCTTACTTGTTTAAAATTCTTAAATTAATATGTATGATAGGCTAATGCCATATTTCTTTGTTTTAATTTTTTATTAGGACTTCTGCCTTCCGACAGTTTCCGTATTAAAGATTTGTTTTAGGACTTCTATCTTTGGGTAGTGGTCTTCCTTTAAACATTTATATTATTTGACCTGTTGATTTTAAACATTTACATGACCTTATACATACGTTTGGTCACATTTGTATATTTGGCCTATGGGCATTTTTAAATATTTTATTTGACATTACACACATATGGTTGGTACTTTCATATTTTTTGGCCTTTGGCATATTTTTGGAAAAAAATTCATTTGTATATTTTATGTTACTTTACATTGTGTTTATAAACATTGATATTGATTGGCCTTTGGCTTTACTTACACATGTTTGGTGCCCATATATTTGGCCTTTGGCATGTTTAAAAAAAAAAAGGGACAAATTTTTTAATTTGCATATTTTAATTTACATTGTGTTTAAACATTTACCATAATTGACTTTTGGCTTTTAAAGGTTTACATTGACCATTTGCATGTTTTGTCCCTTTATATCAGTTGTCATATGGGCAATTTAACAGTTGTTTGACATTACAAACTTATATTTTATATTTGGCCATCGGCTTGTTAAAAAAAAAACTTTAAAAAAAAACTTTGACCGTTGTTTGGTCTCTTATGTTCGGAAAAAAATAGATTTGCTTTGAACTTCCCCTTTAATTCTGGTTTGAACTGGTTGCACAACAATGCTAGCTTATTACTCCTATTCCTTTTTTTTGTCTCTGGTTTTACAACAGTGTTTATTATATCACAAACATGGTTCAAAGCTGAAATCTTACTTTTTTAATTACTCAATTTATTTTGTTTTTACACACTTGTCCTTATGGACTGCTTGAATATATTTGAGTAATTCATTCTGCCTTTCCATGTTTATTACCAAATGTTGAATATTTTGCTTTATTGTACAACATATTGCTTGAACTCTTGCTTAGTACTGATTACTTAATACTTTAATTTGGTCTCATGCATATGAGGTTTACATTTATGTTTACTAGAATATCTGGCATTCTTGCTGGACTTAGTTGCTTTATTATATTGCATGTTGCTCTGGATTGAAAATTTGTTTTTAAAAATTGCTTACATTTTGAACACTGCTTCCCTTAATTTGCCTTCAGCAAATTCTTTTAGTCGGGAGGTTGTTAGGAATATTTATTCTTGTATTAAACCTTCCTATTTTGCTATTAACTATTTTCTATTGAACTAGGGGATTTCAAAATGGTTACAAAATTTAAGAATATTTCTTCTCTATGTATTTTACACTATGGTTTGGAGACTTAATTTGGCTTTGGCTAAAAATTGTTGGTTAGGCAACAGCCGAAGCATGTTTTTTGAAAATAAATGAAAGAGGACTGAGGTCAGAGGTTTTGAGCACGCTAAGAGTTAAAAATGTAGCTGTGCGCTATAGCAGTGTATTATTTTTAAAGTTCTCCATTTGCCAGAAAATAACTAAGTATATTTATGTTTTATAGTTGTAAGTGGATAGGCTTGATCAATCTTACCTTATTAAAAGATAGAGTATACGCTTGTCCAAGCTTGAATTGGGCTAGGTTTCTATGATGCCAAGCTAGCCCTAACTCTTTATATTCCGACTTTAGCAGGGCTGGTTGTTAGGTATTCTATCTATTATTTAATTCTAATCACTCTAACTTTATTGCTTATCATGATTGGTTTGAACAAACCTTATCTAAAGTAGGTAATAGTTACTTGTGTATAAGCTTTGAACTTTGTTCACCTATACGCCACTAATAAAGCCTTTGTGAAGAAGCGCCATCCCAGAAGTAATTCATAGAAATAAACCCTAGTATCAGCTATGTCATAAATCTTGGGTGAGTTTGTGTGTGATTTTAAACTTTAAACTTTTAGTTATTAAGCTATTTACTTTTTTCTGTAATTGAAATAGACGTCTCAATTTGGAAGGAACAGTCACAAACTGTTCTATTTACACCTTTTGGATGAATTTGCAAATTATTTCCACAATAATATACACACTTTTATATATATATTTTTTATATATATATATAAAAATATATATATATATATATATATATATATATATATATATATATATATATATATATATATATATATATATATATATATATATATATATAATTTCTAAAACTATTTAATTTTTAATAAACGTGATAAATCTGAATACGCGAGTCGCGAGCCACATTAGAACGGTATCGGCCTCTTTTCTGGTATCGGTACATCCCTAGTAGTTACCTATTGGTTACCAATAGGTAACTACTAACTGCAGTGACACAGTCTAAGTAAAAAGCTTAGATATCTTAAAAATTGGTGATGATTTATACACCATACAAATACAATCTAGAAGCACAATAACTGGTTTGCGTGAGCCGCGTGACATGTATCTGTTAGTTAGTTAAGATAAGGTAGCAAATATGTTTCGTACTTTTTTAACTAATGATGAATGTTGCAAGTGTACACGTTCATGCCTACGTTTCATAATGTTCTTGATGTGTTTTGCAGTCTAAAATTTTCCGAGGGTGGAGACGGTACAAGATCCCGAGGGTCACTCAAAGGCCAATCGTTCGGAATCGCGAGTCCTGAAAGAATTTGAAACTCCACAACCCTGATAGGGAGAGAGGGGTACTGCCCTGTTTGGAACAGGAGAGGCTCCTCCTTCCAAAGGAGTGCCCTCACCGAAGATGCGAGCTAAACCACCCTCATAGCTGGGCAGTACTTAAGATAAATGTACTTAAGTACTTTTCAAAACCAGTAATTAAGTTTCGTACTTAAGTACATTCAAAGTACTTAAGTACAGAACTTAAGTACATAAGTACTGCACAGGTCTGAATCTGTAAAGAATTTTTTTAAATTTTAGGTTACCATTTTACGTGTTGCAACTTGTATAGAACAATGTAAAATGTGGAGGATGTAATGAACGATTTCAATATTCCAGTTTCAAAAGTGGTCAGCACCGTGACGGACAACGGGTCAAACTTTGTGAAGGCCTACAAAGAGTTTGGTGTAAAAGCACTGAAATATGATACTATTGAAGAGACTGACCCACATGAGGCTAATGACGATTCCGAGGAAGAAGATCAAGATAGTGTCTTCCAAATACAAGAATGCGAATTTGAGGATAATCAGTACTTACAGCACAGCCTCTCTAAACATATCAAATGCTCCTCACATAGGTCTACTCTAAGTTTGGTTGCAACAACTGATGCCAAGAACCTCTAACAATTCCTTCATTTGCTTCAATAAATCACACTACAATGGGAAAGTGTACTGCCCTTTGGAATAAAAGTGGTCGACCAAAATCTGCCGAAGTAATCAACAAGGTCCTTGACTGCCAGCTTCGTTTGCCATGTCCTACTCGGTGGAACTCATTGTATGACTCGTTGGTAGTGCTAGTGAAACACAAAGGTAAACTTCACCAATTGATGACTGAACTAGAATTACCACCCTTCAAATCAACTGAAATAGAATTTATTACTGAATATGTTGATGTATTGGCACCGCTTTCAATCGCCATTGATCGTCTTCAAGGTGAGAATGGTATTTATTATGGCGAATTACTTCCAAATCTACTTCTTGTAGAAAACAAACTGGCAAATCTAAATGCGAAGGCAGTAAAGTATTGTAGTCAAAACGCTGTCTTTCAAGGTTTTCAAAAAAGATTTGAAAGTTTCCTCAATTTGGAAAATGAACAAGTAGTGCACGAGGCGATAATTGCAAGCGTTACTCACCCATATTTCAAATTGAGGTGGGTCACAATCAATACAAGATGGAACCATGAAGAAAAAGAAGAGCTCGTGAAGAAGATACTCCTACGCGCTGCCACCGATTTGTCAACCCCCCTAGACTCTTCAGTGAGCGAAACTGTCTCTAGCAGTGAAGAAGAGGACTATTTCGGTTTTGGAAAAATATTGCTATTCAGCCAGGATCTGTTTTGTCAGTAGACATGCAAGTTTTAGAATATCTGAAAGATACAGATTGAAACTTGAAGAGCTAACAGGCACCATTGATGAAATTATTTATGCGGTTCAACACAACGATTCCATCATCTGCGTCTGTTCAGAGAGACTTCTCTTTTGCAGGGATGACTTTAACACCAAAAAGATCATCCCTCTCTGACAAGACTTCGAAAGATTTGGCTTCTTTCGGGCCAGATAACCATTAAACTTTTAAATGCTATGGTGGTAGTCATGGTGATTGTTCTCATTACCCAGTACCCTCGATAATCGTTTTAACCATATACAATGTTTGTTATATTTCAAGGTGAACAGAATGTGCCACTAAACTTTCCATTTCTTACCATTTAATATAGTCAAACGCCGAGTCAGCTCAGTTGTGCAATTGAATTTCGTTTTCAATGTTAACAAGTATAATTATAAATGTTCCCAAATGCCCCATATGAGCGTTGTTTATAGGTGTGTGATAGAGTTATTTATCACAAAAAACCAAATAAGACCAAAATTAAAACAAAATTGGACTTATAAAAATAATGTACCTAAGTTAATTGACAAGTATTTAGTACTTAAGTACATTTGGTAAAAGTACTTAAGTACGTTTAAACCATGTAATTCGTTCTTAAGTACTTTCAAATAGCAGATACCCAGCTCGCCACCGCTCACGTCGATCTGGCGCTGGGCATCGTCCCAGGGGTTTGGAAACTCAGCGGGCTAGGAGGATTCCCCACCCCTCTCAGCAGCAGCACCTATCCTGTCTCCGGTAGAAATCAGTGAAACAGATTCCAACAAGACCGAGAGGGTCCGGAGACCCAGCAATAGGGCGATGCGCGGCATTGGAAATCTCGGGGGAATCCCACAGCACACGACCAATAACTGCAGCAGGAAATGAACCTGAACAAGAGTCTGGGGGAGAAGGTTCGTTCTTCCCAACTCCATCAGTACCCACTCTCCACTGACAGCCTCGTGGGGCAGAGCCACTTTCTACCCCTGGACGGCCCCGGTGACGGATGGGTTTTCCCTTAACCACAGCCTAGGTCTTGGAAGGGTCAGTAACGTCAACGGTGGCTATCGGTTGATCACAGTAGGAAGGCTATATTAGCTTCGGGGTTTCAGACTCACTAGAGTGCAACTGGATGAGACAGTCATATTGGGCCAGTGTGGAAAGGCGTAGATGATATGGGAGAAAGCACCATTCTTCTTACATTCCATTCAGGTGATGAACTTGACAACGGCACGTTTAGGTTCGAGCGAGTGGGGGTCTTCGCTGGGCGGCGACCAGTTTTTCTTCGAGAAGTCCATAACACTATATTAGAAAAGAATACGGAACGTCTGGGGGAAGACCCACCGACAGATGGGCGAACAGGATCAAGAGACGGAACGTCGTGATGCTTTCCCGGGGAAAGAGAAGCTGGACGCTTCCGAGAGATGGTGTAATTGGGGTAAGAGGTCATGCACGGATCTTGGTCGACGACCATAGAAGAGATACCCTCCAGATGCGGAGCGTGAATCTCCCCAGTGTAAATCACATGAGATAAAGAATTGGTCTTCGGCGATGGGAGTCGAGTGGACGTACGGATCATCGTAGGAGAGTTGGGAGGACAGTTATCACGAGCAACCGGAATTTCAATTCCAGAAGGTGTCGCAGAAACTGGAACACCAGTTGAAAGGAAAGAATGGGATACTCAAGAAGTGTCCAAACTAGGCACATGGGAGCGGGGAGCACTGCTAGAGGGAACTGTAGATGGAACTGTCGTAGCCCTAGCCCGAGTGGCCTCACGTCGATCCAGCTTAAGAAGAGCGCATTGTTCCAGGATTTCTTTCTCTGGATGAAGAGTGGGCAGTGGATGGAAGAAGTCAGTTCTGTTCACTTGCAATTTGGACCAAGGAGGATTGTTGCAGGCTGCGGAGCGGAAAGGTACCAACCTTGACAGATG
>JABUQX010133455.1:0-14523 GCA_015478945.1 Trachelipus rathkii | reverse complement strand
AGTGCCAAGTGAGTGCCAATGAGTGCCAATGATGCCAAGTGAGTGCACATAGTGCAACGTGAGTGCCACATAGTGCCAAGTGAGTGCCACACTAGTGCCAACTGAGTGGCCACTTTTCAGAAAGCCTTCTCTAGCGCTCCGCGTGAGCCTCAAGGAATAGCCCTAATAGGGTGTGTACTACCCTAGGTAATAAGGTATGAGGAATCGAATTGTGTATATTACAATCTGCTAGAATGCTTCTTACTATGAGTTAGATATTGTTTCACTAGACACTTAAAATCGACTTACATCTCTCCATACGACACGTTACATTAATCACCATATACACTTCCACTCACACCCACACACATAAGCAGTTACACTTACACTTACACTCACACACCTCGATATTTGATGCCTCAGCATTAATCGCCTCAGCATAATGCCTCCAGAGTTTGTATGCCTCAGCATTAGGAGTGTCTCAGCATTCATTGCCTCAACTTCTGCAGGTTCATCCTTTTGATGATCGTCGATCTTTGATACCAATCTATACTGATCGATTCATCTTGATGAAAATCACCATTTGATGGCTACCATCTCTTCCCACATCATAAGAAACAGAGTTAATTTAATGTCTTCCCAAGTGCATAAGCGCCCCACAGAGCGCAGCCAAGCCCCCCTCCCCGCAAACGGATCGGACGGCCCCCACCACAGGTTGCGGACCCCGCCGCGCGAATGAAAAATATAATAATAATTCAAGTTGTTCATTATTTATCTCTATACCTTAAACATGTTCAAAATTTCGTTATCAGAGATGTCCTGTTCTAAAGTATTACATAATTTCATACCTTAAACATTTTTATCAATCATTTCCGCGAACCTAAAACTGTAACTCATTACAGACCTATATTTAACACATAATATTTATAACAATATATTCTTACTAATACTGCCCAGTGACTACATTGCAAAGTATAAATCATTAAAAAATCTTATAGTCAGAAGAAAAAAATTCAGAGTATCTGCTTATAAAACATTTCATTTTTCTATTGACTGTTAATGAAAATTTTTATTACAAAACACGTGATTCTGTTTTACACACCCTTAAAGCAGTTAAAGCCAGTCAGAAGAACAATAGAGGTGTTATACTAACACCATAGGGGATCTAGTATGCAAAAACTTTGTTTACTGCTGTTCTACTGGCTTTTAACTGCTGTCTGCTATACTGCCTCATAACTAATGTTTTACTGCTTTGTTTTACTGCTAGCTTTACTGTATTAACTCATGTTTTACTGCTTTAACTCATCTGCTTTACTGTTTTTACTCTCTGCTTTACTGCTTTAACTTCATATACATTACATGTTTTTCACTTTTATATTTTTTACTGTTTTAATTTCTTTCTTTATTTATTATTTCTATTTTATTTTGTTTAATATTGTTTATTTTCTAGTAATGTAAGATAAAAACATAAAGATGTTCAGTTATATAAACAATTTAAACTTTTTTAAAAATTGTACGAAATTTTATTAAAAACACTTCTATACTTTACATACCTGTAAAGCATAAAGCATGTGTTAAACATAGCAGGTTTATACCTAACACCTAGGGATTAGGTATGCCTTTGTTCTTACTGCTCTTACTGCTTAACTTGTCTGCTTTACTGCTTAACTATGTTCTTACTGCTTTAACTTTCCTGCTTACTGCGTTAACCTCAGTGTTATTACTGCTTTAACTGCTCTGCTTTACTTTTTAAAGCTCTCGCTTTATCTGCTTTAACTCATTATTATTAAACATTATGTGTTTACTTTAATTTTTATTTTGGTTTAATACTTTTTATTTTATTATTTCTTTTTTATTTTTCGTTTAATACTTTTTTATTTAATTTTGTATTATAAAAGATAAACTACTAAAAGAGGGATATAACATCGATTTTAAAAAAGTTGTACGGACAATTTATATGACTTAAAAAAGCATATACCTTTACAATCCCTTATCCGAAGCAGTGATACCATCAGACAACTTTTTGTATATACAGACTAACACCTAGGGGATTAGTATGCTCTGCTTTTGTTTACCTGCTTTACTGCTTTAACTTTCTGCTTTATGCTTTAACCTCATGTATTTACTGCTTTAACTTTCTGCTTTACTGCGTTAACTCATGTTTTACTGCTAACTCGTCTTTGCTTTACTGTTTAACTCTCTGCTTTAGTAATTTCATGATCTAAATGAATGCTTTAACTAATTTTAGAACTTTATTAACAGTGTATGTTTTATATATTTTGTATTTAATTATATTTTATTGTTATTATTAATTATAAGTTTTATTTATTTGTTAACTAATCTCTGGTGTGATTGTATTATTTTATGTAACGATGTATATACTTCATTGCCTATTGTTAATATTAGAACACACATCACCACACCACAGCACACACCACAACACCACAACCACGAACAGCACCACACGACACATCATACACACACGCACACACACACACACAACTACCTTACATCTTATACACGACATTCACTCAGTTGAACACATTATTACAGCATCATTCACTCATGGACACTGTACATTGTACCCATAGACACTTACATTTACACGTATACACATGCGGTCACACACACACCACACACACCCACACACACACAGCACACACACACACACACACTTACCACTTATACACAATCACTTATGAACATACACACATTCACTAGACACTTACATTTATCAATAGACACTTACATTACACTTACACTCACACACAGATTTTACTTACACTCACACAGATTTACTTACACGCACACACAGATTTACCTACCACACACAGATTACTTACACTCGCACACAGATTTACACACACACATCACACACACACACACACACCCACGCACACTCATTTACACATATATAACGTAGCATTTATTAAAAAGTCTCATTTGTGTTGTAACAAGGAGAACTGATAAAAACTGCTTGGAAAGGAGTAACTAAAATTATTTCAAATTTCTTAAAAACTTCTATAATAAATCAAGCATTATCTTTGAACAAAGAGATTATTATTAACTGTTAATACTTTTTGTTTCTTATTTTTCATAACTAATGAATAATAAATTCACTTTTTACTAAAATGGTTATGAACATTTTACACCCATTGATGATCTTTCAAAAGACTGTAAAGCAATAAATCAGTAAGGATCAGCCCCAGCACCCCTCTTACAGCCAAGCTATGCCACCTTTTCTGTTCTCGTTGACAACTCCTTTACATCATCTGTTAGCTCATGTAATAAGTAGTAAAAATAACAAAATTAAGTTCTTCTCTGCTAACATAACACTGTATTTTATTAAAAATCATTTCTAAGTTTTATTTTAAAAATAATCAATTATTCAACTTACATTTAGTATATTCAACTCGATGTAACTAAAAAATATTTCAAAAGATTTTTTAAATAATTCGGGCTTTTTTTTAATTATTAGTTATTATCCTAAATTTAGACCTAAATAGTTATTTCAGACACATCTTACAGAGACGAGAGGTCAGTTTCGTATTCTGCTAGATGCGGGTAGTTTTGTTTTCTCGTGATGGATTGGTAATGTACACGCTTTTTTTCATAATACAAAATAAACAAAAACCCGAATTATTTAAAAGAACATTGAAACTCAATAGAAGAGTTCAAAAAGAGAAGGAGGATAAATGAAAGTGAATGAATTGTATTTTAAATAAACAACTTAGAATGATTTTAATAAAAATACATGTTATCGTAGCAGAGAAGGACTATTTGTATTTGTATACTTATTAACATGGCAAAGATGGATGTAATAAGCAGTTGTCAAGAGAAGACAAAAACGTGGCCATAGCTTGTGTTAGCAGGGGTGCTGGGGGCGACCTTACGTTATTGATTGCCTTTAAGGTACGTAAACATAATATGTTTTTAATAATAATTTCCATTAAAATTTTAGGTTCTTTTCTTTAAAACTTGATAGTTATAATAATTTATAAACAAAAAAGTATTAACAGGTTAACTAAAAATCTCTTTGTCAAAGGATAATGGTTGATTTATGTATAGAAGTTAAGAAACTCTTGAGACAATTAATTAGTGGTATTTGAATGAGGAATATTAAATGTACGTTTTTAATTAAAAACTAAAACTGTTTTAATAAATTATACGTTATATGTGTACAGTGAGATGATCGTGTTGGTGTTTTTTTATTTGTTTCAGTTGGTGTGGCATGTTGTGTTGTGTACTGGGTAGCATGGGAAGAACTCGTGTGTTGTTAGGTAAATCTGATGTGTGATGAGTGTAAGTAAATCTGTGATATATACGTAGAATCTTGTGTAGTGAGTGTAAGTGTATAATGGCTAGTGTGTCTATGGATAAAATGTAAGTGTCATAGTGAATGTGTGTATAAGTTCCATAGTGAAGTGAATGTGTGTAAAGTGTAAGTGTGTGTGTGTGTGTGTTGTTTGTGTGTGATAGATTTGAAGCTAAAATGCCATGTGTTATAAGATGTGTCAAATGTAAGTGGCTATGGGTAAATTGTAGAGTGTCATATTGAGAGTGTGGATACGATGTCATAGTGATATGTGTGTATAAGTGTAAGGTGTGTGTGTGGTGTGAGTGCTGTGTATGTGCTGTGTGTGTGTTGTGTGTGTGGTGTGTGTGTGGTGTATGTGTTATCTAAATAATAATAACAATACCATGAAGTAAATTAGACACTAATCCATAAAAAAATAAATAAAAAATTAAAATAATAAAAATAATAAAAAATAAAATAAAAATAAACTAAAATCGAAATAATAAAAATAAAAGAAAAACATAATGGTTAATAAAATATGAGTTAAAGCTGAGTTAAAAAGCAGAGATAGAGTTAAAAACCAGCTAAAGCAGAGAGTTTAAAACCAGTAAAGCAGAGAGTTAAAGCAGTAAAAACATGAGTTAAAGCAGTAAGCAGGAAAGTTAAAAGCAGTAAAAACATGAGTTAAAGCAGTAAAGCAGAAAGTTACAACAGTAAAGCAGTACAACAAAGGCATACTAATCCCCTAGGGTTTGAGCCCCCAAATAACACCTCTTACTGTTTTCACTGCTTGTATACTTAACTCAGAATTAAATTTGAATTATCTAAAATAAAATTTCGTCACAATTTTGATTTAAAATAAAATGTTTATATGGCCGAAACTCTGTGTTTTGTTATTTATTCGATTACATTACAAATTAAATAATTAAAAGTATTAAAAACCCAAAAAATTAAAAAAAAAGTATTAAAACAAGAAAAAGTATTAAAAACAAGTATAAAAATAGCAAAAGAAAACATAATCGTTACATAAATATACTGACGTCAAAGCAGTAACAGCAGAGAGTGAAAACAGTTTAAGCACGAGAGGTAAAGCACAGGTAAAAACATGAGTTAAAAGCAAGTAAAGCAGAAAGTCAAAGCAGTAGAGAAACATGAGTTGAAGACAGCAGTTAAAGCAAAAGTTAAAGCAGTAAAGCAGTAAAACAACAAAGACATAACTAATTCCCCTAGGTTAGGAATAAACGACCTCTAGGTGATCTTAATTCTCTTTTAATTTTACTTCTTGATATATGTTTTAATAAAATTTCGTACAAATTTATTAAATATGCAATGCTGATATTTACAGATGCTTCTGCTACTGAATTGAAAGTGAAATAGTTGAAATGGTAAAAGGGGGGAAAATGCGTAGAACAAAAATAAAAACTAAGAATAGAAAATAGAGGTAGAATGAGTAAACCAAAATAAAAAAATAAAAAAAGAATAACTGTTCAGATATATCATATAGTAAAGCAGTAAGAGCAGAGAGTTAAACCAGATGCAATAGCAGAGAGTTAACCCAGTAAAACAAGTTTAAAGCAGTTAAAGCAGAAGAGTTAAGCAGATAAAACTGAGTTAAAGCAGTTAAAGGCAGAAAGTTAAAGCAGTAAGCAGAAAACAAAGGCATCCTACATATAGGAAAATATCTGCTGATAGGTTTTACTGGGCTTAACGCGTTAAGGGTTGTAGAAAGTATATTTTTAATAAAATTTCAGTACAATGTAGTAAGAAATGGGTCTTTATTTATCAAACACTATAGATTTTTTCTTCTTACATTCAATTAGTTAAAAATTGATAATGTAAAAGTCAATTAAAGTCTATTAAGTAAATTTATTGTTAATCAATTAGTCTGTTAAAATATAGGTCTTTAAATGAGATTCAGTTTTAGTTTTACCTTATGAATTATTTTTTAATAAAAATGTGTTAAAGTGATGACAAATAAACTAATGTTTGGAAGTATATTGAATTCCACGTTCTGGAATTATTTAATTATGGAATAAAAAAATGAATGACTTATAGTGGCTATATATATTTCCATTCAGGCTGTATTATTCTTTGTGGTGTGCGGGGCCTCCATCCTTTTCGGGGAGGGGGCTTGCTGCGCTCTGCGTGGGCAGACTTATGAATTGGGAAGACATTAATTATTAGACTGTCTGTTCTATGAGGTGGGAAAGAGATGAAGCCATCAAAGGTGATTTCATCAACGATGAATCACTCCATAATATAGGATGGGTATCAAAAGATGACAGTCATCAAAGATGGAAACCTTCTAGAAGTTGATGGGCATCAATGCTGATGGAGCATTAATGCTGAGCATCAATGCTGAGGCATTAATGCTGAGGCGTTAATGCTGAGGCATGAAAGTGTCTGTGGTGAGTGTAAGTGTAAGTACCTGGTGTGGGGATGTCGAGTGTAAGTGTAGTCTTGGTTTAATGTAAGGTCTATTGGAAGAGGTACAGTGGAGTATAAGTGTTAAAAAAATAACTAACTCATAGTTAGGAGAGCATTCTAGCCAGAGTGTAATAATACGACCATTCGATTCCCTCATAACCCTTATTACCTAGGGTAGACACCCCTAATTAGGGCTCATATCCCTAGGCTCAGGGAGCTAGAAAGGCTGAAAAAAGTGAGCACTCACGTTGGCACTATGTGCACTCACTTGGCACTATGTGGCACTCAGTTGGCACTAGTGGCACTCACTTGGCACTCATTGGCGACTCATGGCACTACTTGGGCAACTCATCCTGCACTTCACCTGGCAACATCATCTAATAACTCATAGACATCTAACTAGAACATCACTAGAACTCCTTACGGTGATTTGGGAACCATCAAAGTCCATCAAGTTAGCGTGGGTCAAAAAATGACCCATGGTACTGATTGTCAAGGTTCAAAGGCTAATATCATGGTCCAAAACAAGGTAAAAGACATCAAAAACGTGCCTAAGTCCCTAAAGGAAGGACAAAAAACTACCGTGGGTCAAATTTGACCCACGGTCTATGGCAAGGTAAAAGCCGAAATATCATGGTCAGAACAAGTAAAGACATCAAAAAAATAGGGCTAAGCCCTAAAGGAAGATCAAAAAATTGCCGTGGGCAAAAAGGCACGGTCGAACAAAATTGACCCATGGTATCTGGCGAGAGGGTTGGTCAAACAAGGTAAAGACAAAATTCAAAAATAGGCGCTAAGCGCTAAAGGAGACTCAACGAAATTGTCCGTGGGCCAAAAATGGCCCACGGTCGAAAAAATTAGGGGGCGTAAAATAGGGGGGTAATACGTACAACGGTTGCTGACGCAACCGTTTGGCGCAACCCTTCTTCGAAGGGTTGCTAAAAATTAGGGTTGCCAATAAAAATAGGGCTTGCGCGCAAAACAATTGGGTTCTCCAAAAAAAATTTGCGGTTCTCACAAAAACTTTTGGGTTCTCAACAAAATTAGGTATCTTCAAAAAATTAGAGGTTCTCAAAAAAAGTTTAGGGTTCTCAAAAATTAGGGTTCTCAAAAAATCGACTTCCCCTAAAAGGACAAGGGTAGGTAAAAATTTGGGCCAAAATTGACCCATGGAAGACCAAAGGGTTGGTCGAAAAAAAGGTCAAGGCCCAAAAAGGTAAACGCCAAAAAAGGTCAAGGTCAGGTAAAAATTCGAGCTCAAGAAAGGTCGCGGTCAGAAAAGCCTCAGGTAGGTTCCTGACACGGCCAAAAAAGGTCAAGGCCCAAAAAGGTCAAGGCCAAAAAGGCCTCAGGAAACAACATGACGGTCAGAAAAGGTCAAGGGCAAGGTCAAAATTTTTGCTGCAATATACACCCCCTACTACTGTTACCGGTAGCATAAATTTATAATTGAGCATAGCGGTTAAGTCTTGGGTCTTAAAGATGGACAGAGAATAAATGAGACTGTCTGGTGGAAAGACTAGTCCCTCTGACTCTCCTCGAAGGACTAGAGAGTCCAGAAGAGCAGCAACCATTTTAACAGCGATAGTATAAGAGGAGTGAAGCCACAATTCTTCGGTGGGACAGAAATTGGAGAGAGACCTTAAAAGATGAAGAATTGATAAATCGCAAGTTCTTGATTCTATCATTTCAAGAAGAGCTGTATGAGTGGAACTTCATTAAATGTGTAATGTATACTCCTAGCAAGGGCGAATAACGCCCCTATATAAAAGAAATAAAGAGCAAGTAACTGGGGTGGAGTGGAAAATTTCTGAAGGTGCCTCAGAACACACAACTTGTTAGAAGCTAGTTTGATAATAGAAACAATCTGATTCTTATAAGAAAGATCGTGAAAAAAGATATATCAATAATATAAAGGTTAAAGGACTGTTTGAATTGTGTGTTATAGAGATGTTATATTTGAGTGGAGGATTATGTCTAGAAAAAAATTGAAGTATTGGGATCAACAATGTTTTTTTCTACCCCAAAAAAAATACAAGAAAGCTCAGAAGTCAGATTTTCCAAGACCATGGTCCTATCATCGGTTATCTGCTGTTGGTTGCTCATTCAAAATGAAAAAAAGTAATGAAGGGTGGAGTTATCGGCATAATAGTGGAGAGGTGATGAATTGACAGAAAGGATGTCATTAGTAAAATGTCGAAACAGAGTTAGGTATAGGACAGATTGACAGAACCCTAAGAATCATCACTACTAATATATTTGAAGGATTAGTGTTGGACGTCAACATAGCTGCTATAGAATGAACAGAAAGGAAATTCGAAAGGTTACAAAGAGAAGGATATGTAACGAACAAGAGAAACTTAGAAATCAAATCATTTTGCAAGACTCGAAAGAAAGGTTTCGATATGCCCAGGGCAGCAGCAGAAGATTCACCAAAATGGCATTATGTCACACTCAAAAGAAAGCTTTCGATATGCCAAGCGCAGCAGCAGAAGATTCGACAAAACGCCAAAGAGCTGAGGACTAAGAGTCAGAAAATCATATCAGCGATCTAAGGTAAGATTAAAAGATTCTTAAGGATGTTTGCAAATTTTCCTGATTACTAAAGGACAGAGTTTGATCTTGTTTTGAGATAAGGAGTGAATAGTCGAAAAACTTAAATTTGAGCATAATTTTCTAAATTTCTAAACTATTTACATCACATAAAAGGTAAGATGCAACATTGACAGAGATCTAAAATTCGATTTCTGACGTTTGCCTTGTATTATTCGCTTTAGTTTATTAGCATTTCCCAATATTGGAACTCTTTCATAAAAATCTGTAGTGAGCAAAACCCGCTCTTCCGAATGATAACAAACTTGATCTATTGGAAGAAAGGGCTAATTTCAACATTCTTCTGTGATGCAATTTGGCTACTTTTTTTTTGACGTCATCATCAATACATATTTTGCTCCACCAACTGCAAAGAGAAGTCATAAATTAAGAAAGGGCTAATTTCTTTTTATGGTGGTCCGATTTGCATAAAATTTTCAGAGCATGAATAATTGGGAGAGATACCCCTTTTTTATTTTAAACAATTTTTTGCATACTCAACCACATTTACGTTGTTCACGGAAAAAAATCTGAGTTGTTTTTCCCGTGAGCAGCGGCAAAATGGTTGGGCATACAAAATATTGTTCTAGATATTAAAGGTGTATCTCCTCCAATTACACATACCCAAAAAATTTCATGCAGATTGGATTACTAGATAAAAAAATTAGCTCTATTTTTCATTTATGACTTCTGCTTTCAGTCAGCGCTAAAAGTGTCCCACTGCTAGAATTTTTGACAGTATCAAATATTTGTCACATGAGAATTGAGATGATAGAGATCTCCAGCTATTGTTCAATTTCGTAGTCATTTCTATAAGCGGTTATTTGCTCGCTATTTAAAAATGTGAAAAAGTGCCAAAATGTCGAGTGCCAATAGAATATAAACGGTAAGGAACCACAAAAACGAACGAAATTGAACCTTAGAGCTTGCCTATGCTGCATCTTGCTTTTTATTTGATGTAAATCGATTAGAAGTTAGTTATGAAAATTATGCCCAAATTATGCGGGGAGACACACAAGTCTAATATTCCGGTATGATATGGTTTTAAAAATATATAGGTGCGATGTGGTACGGAGGGTGGTGCACATTGAAACATAGAGGTGCGGTGCGGTGGAGTACTACGATGCGTTTTGCTCTCACTCTGGTGTGTTGCGGAAAATTAGTCTGCGATATTATAATGAATTTTATATTGATTCATTTTTCTAAATCTCTTTCCGTTACACTATTATTTACATTAAATAAATAAACAATACTACATTAAGTTCAGACTTATCAACAGACGTGGTATGATTTGTGTGACGTCACGAACGTCACTTTGAGAAACAAGAAACTAAAATAACAAATTTTGTTATAGCCAAAAAAAACTTGAAAATTATCATATGACATCAAGTTACGTCACCATTGTTGGACTGGAAGAAATCTGTACAAAGAATAAAAAAGTTTTATGTTTAAAATTTCATTCAAAAAGTTTCTCTCTTAAAATCCAAACGTGACGTCAATTAGACACTAAGAAAAACAAGTTTATTTTATAAATAAGCTTTAGTATTATCAGTTTGGAATATGTCATCCTTTTAATGGCGTATATTTTAGTTTCTAATCACTATTAGTTGCTATAAGGAAGTAAGTGGTATCATCTATTTCTTGAACAATAAGATATATATATATATATATATATATATATATATATATATATATATTATATATAATTATAAGTAGATATATATATATATATATATATAGTATATAGATAGTACTATATAATAATATTATTTTATTCATATTAAATAATATCATATAATATATATTATATATATATATATAATATATATATATATTCTACTATATATATAAAATATATATAATATATTACATATATATTATATATAGTAGTATATATTATATATAACATACTAATAATATATATATATATATATGCTACTAAATAATAATAATAATAATAATAATAATAATAATAATAATAATAATAATAATAATAATAATAATAATAATAATAATAATAATAATAATAATAATAATAATAATAATAATAATAATAATAATAATAATATAATATATAATACATAATAGATAATACATAATAATAATAATAATAATAATCAATCAGATAATATTTTAAAAAACAAAACCAAAAATAAAGAACACCTTTAATTCCTCAATATATTGGCTTGCGTCAATTTCTTAGATAAATAAATAATTTTGAATATGAAATATTGAAATCTTAGACTTAAAGTTTTTTTTTTAGGCCAATTTCCATCCAAGCCTCTAAGGAAAAGGACAAGAACGACAAAATATTAAGTTGGCTTATTCTATCTAATTGTATCTGGGTTTTTTTTTCTATATCTTCTTAGTTTGTTTTGTTCTTAATTTATTTCGCTTTCATTTTCTATATTCGGTCAGTGCGTCTCAGTTTGTTTTGTCTTTTTATCCTTATTTGTATCTAATTTTTTTTTATACATCAGACCAAACTAATCAAGGAAAAATAAGAACTTTTGTCTCCTTTATCAGACAATTCTCAACTCGTAGTCTATTAGCCCCCAGACTAGAAATAACTGTGATAATTACAGGTAAACTTTTCTAGCGGCACGTTACATTTAAAAAGAAAGCGACAACACGATTCTTTTACAGAAAACTATTTGTAGTTCCTGATAAAAGTCTATGAATTAACTATTTATGGAACAATATATAGAATATATAATTCTTATAATAATAGACAGAAATAAGATATGTCGATGTTAGAATTAGTATTATGATGCATATACATATTTTTAAGAAGAGCCTGTATTTATATATTATAATTACCCGTATCGTTCATATGACACACTTACACTCAATACTATACTACTTACCTCTGAAATGAATATATACTCTATTACAAGTGGTAAACAATTGGTTTGATATATAGAGTTCCGCTTGTCACTTAATTATGTATTGAAATAATCACTGATCAGTATATATATAAGGATAATATATAATAATCACATTATTATTATTTATCATAAATGACTAAGGGAAAGTTTTATGCTTTATTTACTATGTTTGTTATAGGTATATATTATTAAGTATTTTGTGCCTAAAGGTGCTTAAATAAATGTCTTTATAGACCTAATAATAAATATAATTATGCTAGACTTACTTGATAATTGTTTAATAATATAACGTGTTTTGTATTAATTAACTACCTTTGGAAACACTCAATAAAACTACTGAGATATATAAATATATATATAAGTTTAAAAAACGATACTTTAATGGTTGAAATAGAAGAAGTATTTCAATGTGCGCTCAAGAAAGAGGTAACTTATAGTATGACTAGTTATACATAAGACATTCCAAGGTAATATATCGCATTGTCGATTTATGCTATTTATTTCTTGCTTATATTTTAAGTTCCTGTCTTCATAGATTATATATAATGTAATATATATTATAATATAAGGAACTAGTCCATAATATATATAATATATATAGTAAGTTACTACATACAGAGAGAGAGAGGTAGAGGCAAAGAGCGTAACATTCTAGTTTGGCAGCACGAATTCAGCGAAAAAATAAATCAAAACCCAATGATTAAGACACTTTAGAATAAAAGAAATTGTGGAAAAAATATTGTATTCGTCAGAACAGAGAGCGAGAGACCTTTCTCTCTCTCTCCATCAGTACCCTTCAATTAATCAGTATATGACTCATTGATTATATCCAATTTGTCGATATACTCTTTATATCAAATTCAGATTTATCTATTAATAGCAACAAGATATATATAATATACTATTCACAGAATATATAAACTCTTCAAATATTTTATTCAAGTAACTTAAGCTATAACTATCTTTGAGAGATTTGTGACACTTATTCACTAAGTAAAACATAATTTAACATTAAACAATTTCATACATTTCTGTCGAGCAAAGTGGCTATTAATAAAATGAAAGTGTGCTCAGCTTCTCCTCCTTCAAACCAATTTTGTTAATATATACATATATAAATTGTCTAATATATATATAATGTAATACATCTAATTTTAAAATTTATAAATATACATAAAATATAATTTATGATTCTATATAGTTTCATAATATAAATAAAAACTGGAGTAATTATAAATAAATAAAATAATAAAATAAATTTAATCACGTAAATATAAATTAGATTATAACTTATGGTGAAAGAGATATTTGGATATAGGAGTTAGATATTATAATAATTACTTTACTTACTATAATATATAAGTATTAATAGTATTAGAATTTGTATTAGTTTATATATATATAATGATATATAATATATATATATATATCATTTATCTATACAATGATATAATAGTAATATAGGATCTATGATATTTCTTATAGTGTAATGTTTAAAAGAAGATTAAAAATCGAGAATAATGAGTATCAATTTTATTATTAATATTATCAAATTTACGCTTCAAGCGTGTTTCAAACTTTAGGTAATGCGTCTTTTAACATACGGAATATGAAAAATAGGAAGAAAAATATGATAGCACGCCGCTAGATTGAATTCGAGAAAAGAAACCTTACCCCGATATGTGCTATACGGAGTTCAATAGCTAATTTAAAGTGAGGAACTCACGTTCGCAGTCCTAGAAAAGCAACAAAATATCTGTTTAACAGAGACTTCAAAGAAACTGAGAGAGTCGATATGTGGGACTCGCTCTAAGTACTGAGATTGTGTATTACCGATTCGTCAACTGTGGGGTTCAATGTATCTCTATTAGAAGATAAAAGACCCACAACCAGTATTAATCTCTACTTACTCTAAACCACTAATATAAACTCGGCCTATACACTTCGCTCTATTATATTTAAATTACCACTTTCTTCTCGTTCTGCCAAAGCTCACATTCCTTTAATGATCAATCCACTTTTCTTCGGTCTCCACAGCCGTGAATTCTTTGAGCACACTCACGGCCACCTATTACATAACGTTAGCCATGCCGAAACTTTCTATCCATCTTCCATAATTGAGCCAGAAGCCAGTCATTATACTACATCGTACATTATTCTCATTCATTGTACGCTTTTCTTCCGACTCACAACAACCCCCTACGATACGTTCAATAATTTATACTGCATTATTATACTTCAATCTTCTCACCCTACGCACGTTGCAAACTAAAAAGTATTTTGTCATTATTGAAATACTTATGGAGTACCGTATTAAAATCTATACTTATTCAGATACAA
>JABUQX010133454.1:0-18902 GCA_015478945.1 Trachelipus rathkii | reverse complement strand
TATTATATTATTATAATATTATTATTATTATTATTATTATTATTATTATTATTATTATTATTATTATTATTATTATTATTATTATTATTATTATTATTATTATTATTATTATTATTATTATTATTATTATTATTATTATTATTATTATTATTATTATTAATAATTTGGCTATGTTTTAAGTAGCCAATGTTAGCCTTTCAACTTAAGATAAGTAGGTGATTGAAACCTATAATGGGGCAGCACTGGAGAAACTAAGCCAATTTCTTTGTGTTTAAGAATCTATGTATTTATATATTTTTTGTATTTGCTCATTCTTCATTGCTCTTGTTTGAAACTTAGCAAAATTTTGATCTCCTTATAATTTAGGAGGGGAGCTTTAGCCCCTCAACCGACCCCTCTTCCCCGGATAACCCACCTGTTATAGACAGGATAAATTTCAGTTAATTTCTTTTTGTTTCATTTTCTATTTAGAGTTTGCTACGAGATACTTTCTTAAATAACGAATTTCTAATAAATAAACCTTGAATTGGAAAAATTTGTTTCTTTGTTTAGGAAACCAAGTAAAGGGAAAGTTCTTAGGTTTTACTTATTTATTCTTTTCAATTCTGAGCCATTTACAATATTCCCTAACGCTTTATTTATTTTAAAGAATTTTAAAATAGGCAAACAAATAAATAAAATATATTAAATATTTTTCAAAAAACGAAAATTTTTAATATAGCTCAGATTGTAGAAGAAAATAGCAATGATCAATAAGTTTGTTTTAATTG
Source organism: Trachelipus rathkii (assembly GCA_015478945.1). Lineage (NCBI taxonomy): Eukaryota > Metazoa > Arthropoda > Malacostraca > Isopoda > Trachelipodidae > Trachelipus > Trachelipus rathkii. Next base: position 18,132 of record JABUQX010133454.1, on the reverse strand, counting down.
AATTGAAATGTTGATAATGAATTAATATAAATAGAAATAAAAGAATAAGTAATACTGCAAAATAAAAATATCAAACATAAAGCAAAACCCAACAGAAAAACAATAATAGGAATACAAAAACAAAAAGGAATATTGAATTGAAGAAGTAAACAAAAAAATTACAATTTAGATCTTAAACAATTATGCAAAAAAGAAAAGAAAGGAAAAACAAGAAAATTAAAAAAAATAGAAAACAAAACAGATGAAATAATAACACGTTCAAATTAAAATAAACTAATAACCAAAACCAAAAAATATAGAACAAAAACAAAAAATAATGAATTAAAACAACTTTATCAAAAACATGAACAAAAAACAACAAATTAAAACAAGATTATTTTTACAAAAAGAGAATACAAAACATGAACAACAAAACAACGAAAGCAAAAAAATACAAAACATAACCAAGAAACAACTAATTAAAACAAATAAAAACAAGTTTTTAATATACCAGAGGCAAAGAATACAAAAAAAAATGACAAAGAAACAACGAACTAAAACAAATGTAAACAAGTTTTAATTCATCAAAAGCAACAAACACAAAACATAAACAAGAAACAAGGAATTAAAACACGATTCCAAATAACTTGTTAGTCATTTGTTTGAAGTGATTAAGTATCACGAGCGAAGTTTATGCAAGAAGACTTGTTTATATTATCCTTTCCATCTGTGAATTTAATTAGCTGAAATTCGCTTTTGTTCTTGTCTTTTTTTGTGACTCCAATAAATTAATTGAAAAATAGTCATATTTAATTAAATTTTCAGCAAATTATATACTCGTATCTTACCCATTATCATTTAATTTAAACTCAGCTGGTGGTGAATATATATATAATAATATATATTATTAATATATAATATATATTATACTATATTATTTATTATATGATATATATATATATATATTTTTATATATAATAATATATATATATTATATAATATTTTTTATAATATATATATATATCAAGCACTCTGCATCGTTATCGGATTCAGCCACGAGTTTGACTTAGTAGAAACGAGTGATTTCCATAATTTGCAATTTCAACAAGGTACGATAATATTTCATATTTTTTTGCAAAGTTGGTCCATAAATGATTAATTATCATCAAAATATTAAAAGAGTATGCAAACATTGTAAAAGAAAAAGGGAAGTATAGCCACTTATAAAAAATTGCTTTAATAAACATTGAAAAGAGACTAATCCCGTGACCAAGGAATTGGGGAGTATCGCTATCCGTCCATTATAGATATAATATTGTTTTAAAGCAATGTCTAACGAAGTGTTTTAATTATACCGAATAGAATCGACAATACGATAACAGAGTTTTTTTTGAACATGTCACATACTATTTCTTTTTAACAATATGAAAAAATGATTTATTTGAATTATTATGAAAGTTTAATATTTATATAACGATTTACGTAAAAAATTGTTTTAATAGTAATGAAGGGTATATATTATATATATTATAATTATATTATATATAGTATATATATTATATTATTATATATATATATATTAATATATATATTTAATATTATTATATATATAATCTTTTACATTATAATATTTATATATATATTATATATATATTTATTATTAATATATTATATTATATAGTATATATATAAATTATATATGTATATTATATATTAGTATTATAATTATATATAATAAATATATAATATAATATTAGTATATATATGAGTAGATTATTAACTGCAAAATTCCCGCAGGTTTGGTAAAAAGGTATTAATTTAATTAATACAATCTGCAACAATACTTTACTGATAACGGGTGAAACGATTTCAGATTCTTCTCTGGCGTTTTTGCTGTGCTTTTTTGCACACTGGTGCCATGCCAACAGCAGACCTGAGAAATCAGTGGTAGAGATATAGATGAGTCGCGTTATCACTGATAGTTGGTTCTGTTTAGTTGACGATTCTTGTTGGGGTCTGGATTGCCATTTTTTTCTGTGACACTAAAATTTTGTCGTTACAAAGTGAATCCGTTTGACTTCGATCGGTGTATGATTCGTGTTGGTGAATCTTTGTATGTACTGGTATGTGAGTGTTCTGTAACTTGCGACGTTTGAGGGGGGTGGGTGTGCTTGGTGATTCATAATCTGTTGCGCTGTGTGTGCGGATGGTGGGGTTTAAAAATAAGTTCTTGTGTAAAGGAGTATACCGCGAACAGCCTAACATCCTTTAATAAGCAACTTTTCGGACGACTATTCGCAGTGGAGAGGTGTTGTCAAGTTTTAGAGGGGGATAATGCATGAAGCAGCATCTAAAGTTTCTCGACCAATCACCCATGCAATTAATATAATTAATGCAGGCAGTTGCCCCATGACCTATATAGGTGAACATTGTCTGAAGAGGAGATCAGCAAGCAACGAAAACACGATGCTGGGCACTAAACACTTAAGCTCCGATTGGTTAACAGAACTGATTTTACCGCACAAATAGACACAAGTCGAAGATTGATGTGTATAGAAGTCATCAGCACACTCACGTTCGCAAGTTTACGAAGTTTTGTTAAGATACGTAAACAACAAAGATCACATCGAATACAATGACGGAGAGTTCAACTGGATCCTTATGTTAACAAAATTTCTTGACTACAGATAAAAATTGGCAATTCTATGAAACAAGATACGGTCATAACTTAAGGAAACCGCGAATCATCATACGGTAACCTTCATTATGGATTTTCTTCATTCTGATGATCTATTGAAGTAGTGCAAAAGCACAGAAAGCTTAGTATTAATTTTTATCCTTTGTGTTATGAATAAAGTTGCCTTAAAATATAGAGGGATTTGCTGTCGTACTTAATATATTATATTATTATAGTTATTAATATTATATATTGATAATATATATTAGTATATTTTTATTATTATATATTTATATATATATTTATTTTATTTAATTTATATATTTTATTATTATACATTATATATATATTATATTATTTATATCATATATATATTATCTTATATTATAGAGACGAAGCAGGGATGAGATGAGGAGACAACACACTATTTAAATTAAAAGAGATGGAGAGAGGAAGAGAGAGAGACGAGAGAGGAAGTGAGGAGAGCAGCACGAGTAGTTAAAAAGTACAGAGTCGCAACTATGATATAATATATTATATATAATATATAAATATATATATTATATATATTATTATAATATTATATTATATACTTATATATAATTATGTAAAATTACTACTATATAGTTATATATATAGTATTATATATATATTATATATTATTACCTAGGATTTCGGATGCGAAGATCGAAAGAACAGCCTTTGCCTCGCGATCCTGTCGACGTACCCAGCAGTTGGCATCTAAATTGGTATGTTTGTACTTTTGTCTGGTTCATTGTTCCCGTGTTTTCATTTTCCACATCCTAGTTTCTTCAATTCCTAATGTTGTTCCTTTTTATCTCAGGTTGTCTGTGTTGCTCTTTTATTTTCTTCTTTTTTGTTTGTCAGTAATTTTTTATATAACTACTTCCAGAGACGCATGCTTTTTCGTGTTTTTCTGTATAGCTGTACAAGAATATAGAAAAAAAAGAATACAGGGAGATTAAATAATCGAGGCACGTGTCTTATTGGTCTTTTGAGCGCCCAAGTCCAATATTCACTTGTTATAATATATAATATATATATTATATTTTTATATATATATATATATTATATATTATATTATATATATATACATTTATATACTATATAAATTAATATATTGATTATATATAAATTACCATATACTATACTATTATCATATATGTTAATATTATATATAATATTATTTATATAATTATTATATATATAATATATATATTATTTTTTTTTATATTCGAATGAGTCATTATTTATATAGGGCAGGCCGGGTAGGTAGCTCCTACCCAATATTTTTATAGGTTTTGTTAAGAATAATTAAAATAAATGTAAAGAATATTATAAGCATTATATTTTATATTAAAAGTTAAAAAAAGAAGCAATTTTTCCATCATAAATTAAAAGAAAAAGCAAATTATTATTATTATAGCTATAATAATGATTGAATTCATTTAGAAATTCTTGCTCCTACTCTGATCTTAGGAGTAAAATTCTTTGCACGGCGGAGAATGACGCCATTTTTCTACATCAACTTATTAAGGGGAGCGGGTAGTGCTGTCCTACCTATAATCGAGAAAATAGATGAAATCATGTTCGTTCCTTTCCCTTAAATATGTAACGAAATGTGTGGTTTGTTGCAAGTTGTTTGAAATTTTTGTATTGAATGTGTTGATTGTTCTGATATCAATATTAATTTTATAGTAACTTTATATACTCGGATTTGCATACTATAATATTAAAATAATTGAAATAAAGCATAATGGAGTAAGTGTAGTTTATATTAAAGAAAAAAACGCTTTAAAAACTAATCTATAAACAGCTTTATTTAAAAAAATGATAGGCCTAAGAAATTACCAATTGGAATGTGATTTTAAAATTAAGTTATTTGGTAATATATCGAACACGCTTTCATACAAATAATAGTAGTATATATATTATATAATACATTTTTTCGGATGTTTTCGACGAACTCTTCTATAGCTTATATATTATTATTTTATATATAAATATATTTTATATTTTTTCATATTAAATATTATTTTAATTACTATAACATACTAGATATATATATAGTACTATATATATATATATATTAATATATATTACTAATATATACAATATAATATTACATATATTATATGTTATAATATATATGAATATATATATTATTTAAAGCAAATATGATTTATATAATTAACATATAATATATAAAATATCATGATGTATCTTGTATATTATATAATATTATATAGATACTATATATATAATATGATATATAATATACGTTATATATTATATATAATATATATATATATAACGTATATCAAATATTTATATAATATACTATATATATAATATATATATATAAACTCTGACCTACCAAGTGTTTCTGCCAGGTAAGCAACTGATAATATATGATATACTATATATATATATAATATATATACTATATCTTATATAATATATATAATATATATATATATAATTATATAGTAAATATATTATATATATATTAATATATATATATATATTATATATATATATAATATTTATAATTTAAAACTATATTTATACATTCCTTTTTGTTAATCATATTCAACATCTATATATTTTCCTTTTCTTATCCCCCTACTCTATATATATATAATATATATATAATATATTAATGTATTTATAAATATTATATACTTATACAATATATATATATATATATATTAATATAATATATATATATATATATATATATATATATGTTTATATATATAGTATTATTATATGTATTATATATATATATACTATAATATATTATATATATCAGATACTACCCAGTAATGATATGTATTATTATATCTAATATATTTATATGATATATTATATATATATTATATAATTTAAATAACAAATTATAATATAGATATATATTTATATTATCGATATTATATATTTATTAATTATATTATATATACTATATTAGTATAATATACTTATATATATTTATATATATTTATATATAATATATTATAATATATTATTATATATATATATAGTATATATTATATAATATTTTAGATATATATTATATATATATATTTATGATATATATAGATATATATATTATATTATATTATATATATATATTTATACTTATATATATTATTATATTTTAATATATATTTATTATATATATATATTATTAATATATTATATTATAATATTATTATTAATAATATATTATATTATTTATATATTATATTATATATATATATTACATATATATAACATGTATGTATATAATATAGTATATATATACTTACTATGTATATATTTATAACATTTATTACTATATATCTGATTTATACTTTATATATGAATACTAATATATATTATATATATTATATATATTAATATATTTATTTAATATATTATATACTATAATATATTAAATATATAATTAATATATATAATATATATATATTATATAATATATAGAAAAATATTATATATATTTTACATATTATATATATATATTATATATAATATATGTATAATATATATATACTTTCTATATTATATAAATAAAAGAAATATGGATATACTAAAAGATATACTATATTCTATATATATTGTAATTATTTTTCTCTCGCAATATCCCAGTTTTTTTTATTCTTTAATTAATTTTTTATTTCATTTAATCATTCTTTTTTTCCATTAATTTAAAAAAATTTTTATTTATGGCATCAAATGTAGCAGAAATGAAGTCTATCGATTAGGTAAGAAAAGACATTTACTATTATAAATGTGTTTATATATCATTATCATTATCTTTATTTATTATCGTTAATATTATCGTTATCATTATCGTTTATAATATATGATCATTATCTGATAGTCATTATATTATTCATTAAAAAAGTTTTAAACATTTTTTATTTTTTTAGTTTTCTTATTATTCCTTATATTATATTATTACTGTAAAAGTTAGTTAGATTATTATTATTATATTTATATTTTTTTTATCTCATTATTATCATATGATTATTATTATTATTATAATTACTCCTATTTATAATATCCATGTTATTATTATATAATTCATTTTATTATTCTTATTTTTTAAGTTTATGTTCATTTTTAATACTTATGATTTTTATTTTTCATTATATTCATGATATTAATTAATATTATTTTATTATTTTATTATTTTTATTATTAATTATTTTATATTATTATCAATTATTATATATTTTGAATTATATGCGGAAGCTTGTTAAAATATAAAGTTGTTATTTTAAATCGAAAAGTTTTCTAAAATATTTTGAGAGTTTCGATGTAATTTTGAGGCAAGAAAGGTTTTGCAAGGGGTTAATACTGTTATTATTATTAATTATTATTATTATATTATTCGTTGAACACTAAATCAATTAATTAGTATTACTTTATATTATACTGTTGTATATTAGATCCTTATTTTATTTAATTGATAATATAAAAATTAGAATTCTACTCTAAAATTATCCTTACATTATTACATTATAATATATTTTATTTAAATTATAATTAAATTATTACATTCTACAATTACATTCAAAAGTGTATTATGATGTTATTAATTATATAATTATTATATTTTATATTTTATATTATTATTTTATATTTATTTTGATTATAAGTATTTATTATTTGCTTTAATTTGCTTAATTTCATTCCTATTACATGCTATTGTAGATGGGGAGGTTATTATTAGTTATGTTATTGTTATTGTTATGTTATTTTATTGGTACTGTTTATTATTATCATTATCTTATATTTCATGAAACTATATGTTACAATTATAATTTCGAATCACTTATCAATTATCAATTATTTATTATTTGATTTAATTATATTTTTATTATTTATTTATTTATTATTAATTATTATATATTTTTTATTGTTATTATATATGTTACAATTGGAATTTCGAAGAACTTACCACTATATAAGTCATTTATATATTTGCTTCTATATTTTTTTTCATTCCTTTTCATTATTATTATGATTATTATTTTATTAATTATTAGTTATTGATTATATTATATTTTTTTTATTATTATTATTATTATTATTATTATTATTTATATATTATTAATTATATTACATTGAGATATGAAATTTAATTTTGATTTTTAAAAGACCGAAAGTATAAAAAGAGATATTTTATGTAAAATTTCAAATCAAATATAAGAACCGAAGTTGTGTAGATTTTAAAATAAAATCTTTATGAACAATAAATGTTCCATGACTGTTAAACGTTTTAAAAGATCTTTATTAAATTTCAAAATTTTAAAATTTCTCTTTTCTTCCCAGAAAAGTGATATTAAGATTAATAAGGTCGAAGATATAGAGATATTATATATATAAACACATATATATAAATGGGGATATATATTTATGTTATTATAATTATATATATATGATTATTTGATATGATCTGTCAGTCGGGATGGACGGTTGACACAGCAGGGAAGAAGGAAGAATTGAGAAGGTCGGAGCAAGGAACAGAGAAATAGAGATGGAAAGTTTCAGAAGTGTTTTCAGAGAGTGTGATTGTTTTACTCGGAGGGAGTGAAAACTGTCTGAAGACATGCAAGATGTGGCTCAGGGGATTCCACTGGAGCAGATAAAATAATTATAAAGGGAAAGAATAATACTTCATATATTTATTGAAATTTTGAAATAGTATAAATTGAATTTTTAATCGAGGTGAAGTATTAATAATTTATTGAATACATCTTAAAGTTGAGTATTATTTTTGCAGTCATTATTATAAATTGGAGTTTAACAAAATTAAGTTAGTTGTTTGGAAGAGACGGCCAAAATTAGGTTCTTTTCGCAAGATAAACAATGCCAATTTCGAATTTAACAATGATAGCATAAATAGTATCTGCAGTTATCTAGTGGAGTATTGATTTGTCTATTTGTAAGAAGAATGGATATTCGAGTTGTACATATGAAGACTTTCTTTCTTCGCAAAGTTCTAGGGCGACAGGGAGCACCCGGTCCTTTACTTTTTTTCTTGAGAACTCCTGGGACAGCTTAATCTTATGCGCCTGAAACCGATCTGTCTGGAGGTCGAGAGACGAGTTTCGATGCCAAATGGACAAGAAGATGCTGAAGTTCCACTAGAAAGTAGGTGAACCCATACCTGCGGTATAACTAAGGACTGCCGAAAACCATGAGGCAAAGAAATATTTTTATGAGTGTCTATGATAAGAGAGTTTCGGGGCAAGAAGACAAATGATGGTTCACGACGGGCGAAGAGCCCTAATGAAGAGTGTAGATATAATATTTTATATAATATTTTATAATTATTACTTATATAATATATATATATTAACTATTTTTATAAATATATATATTTTATATTATTATATTATATATATTATATTATGTATATAATATATATATATATAGTATTATAGTATTATATAGATATATTAATATGTATAATATATATATATTATATATATTATATTATTGTATAAATTATATAATTATTATATATGTTATTATATATATATATTTATATATATATATTATATATATATATATATATATATAGTCTTAAATATATATGTATATATATATATTATTATATATTTTATATATTATTATATATATATTAATATAAGTATATTTGAAGATTATCTACACAATATATATTATATTTATATATTATATTATATATAGTATATATAATTATACTATATAAATATCATATTATACTATATTAATATATTATATATTATTTATTAAAGGTTATATAATATATATTATATTATATATATTATTATTTATTATAATTAGAGGTGTAGCGATATTCCGTCCGTATCGGATATCGCACATTTTTCAGCATCGTCGCATCCGCATGAAGTTTTGTGCGGATTAGCGATTTATCCATTTTGAATTTTGGACTAAAGTTCCCCAAATTTTCTGTAGCGCAGGGATGTTCTTCTCGGAGAATAGTAGTTAAATGTTGGAGTGGAGAATAAATGAAGCTGTCTTTCCTTACGCTTCGAACAACGCAAAGTGTGAAAGACTTGACATAAGGCGATTTTAGATAGATTGTATTACTCTTTTTTAATCGTTTGAAATCAAGGGTAGATCCAATTTTTGGCTCGGGCTGAGCCCCATTTTACTCCTTAAAACATGGAATCATTACAAATTCGGATTTTCAGTGATTAGTTGATCCTATAAACAGGAAAAAAATATTTCAATTTTTATTTTGAAATCCAAAAAAATGGGTGTATTTGGAAATTGGACAACGCTGAGAAAAACTCAAAAAATCCGAAAATGTATATATGTAATTTTGTTACCGTAATGGGACCAATTATGCAATTTCAAGTTTGAAGTCATTTCCGAAAAAAATTGGGAAATGTTAGGTATGTATGACACCATGATTTTGAAAAAAATGAAAATTTTGAAAAGAATGACTACGGCAAGAAAAAACCCAGAAACAAAGTTTAGGGACCAAAAAATCTACCAGTTTGCGTGTTTATAAGGTCAAATCGGAATGAAAATACGGATTTTATGTTATTTTTTAGGGGGAGTGAAAATGGGATTAGCCCGGGCCAAAAGTTGATCTAGCCTTATGAAGAGGTAACCTAAGAATTTAGCGACAATTTGTTGTCAGCGGGATCTTAGCTGGCAACGATGAAAGATATATTTTTTAAGCTCACATATTACGGGGAATATACTATTCTAGGAGGGGGACTTCTTTAAGGTAATTTACTTTGTCCACCTAGGGACGAATCCTGGCCTTTGATATGCGCTTTGTCGCGTCGGTTACCGAATTGAACCAATGTAGTGTGCTAAATACTGCTGTTAAAAGTAAGGACTTTCTTCAAAGATGACAGGAACACTCACATTGACTGGAATAGATAAATAAGATTTCCAAATCTTGCTCAAAACGATTGACGGAGTGTGGCAATAGCAATTTTGTCTGAATAATCATAAACCCAAGATGATTACGATCTGTTAAGACTAGCAAACAAATTTTGGCCCTATGAATAGAGATAATGGGGCGATTTTTCAGTCCCAAATCATATCGCCTCCAATTCAGATAAATCTGTGTAACGAAATATTTGCTGAATTCTGAAGTTCTTTGGCTTCTAAGCAGCGATCAAGAGTCTTGTCAGAGGGTCTAAAAAGACACCTATCATTGAATCGAAGAATATAAAAGTGAAAAAAGTTGGAATCAGCTATTGAGAATTCCTAGTTTGGTGCATGGATAATGAAAAAGTCTTCCACATATTGCAGAATTGCCAGGGAATACTTAGATACCATCAACAAGTGTAAACTAGTGAGTTGCTTATTCAGCGGTGACAGATCTCATTTACGAAGATAAGAGAAGCAAACACTCTCTTGAAAGGGCTCAGAAGTTTCAGTTGTTGAAGTTGAATTTGGAGTATTAATTTCAGATTATATACATATAATAAACCTTTTTTAAAATGGTAGATGCGGGGAAAAGAGATGGTGGGTGAAAAAGACTGGTGCATCGCGTCCGGCAGCATCTGGTTAACACAGTACTGTCTTTTTAGATATATAATATTATATATATATATATCTAAATGAAATTTTCATAATTTAATATATATATATATATATATATACTAAAATATATACTATTTATAATATGAAGTACTATGGGCTAATGACTAAAAACTTAACTGACCACTTCGCTCCGCATAATCCGGATATTGATTTCTCTATCGCATCCGCATCCGCATCGCGGATTATGAAGATCACCATCCCCTACACCATCTAAGTACTATATATAATATATATATATATATATATAATAGTAATATTATATACTATATATATATTTATATAATATTATAATATTAATATATATGATATATATTCCGTATCCGCATCCGCATCGCGGATGTGAAAACATCACATCCGCCTACACCTCTATATATTATATATATATATATTATATTATATATTATAATATATATTATATATATTATATATATATATTTATTATATATATATATATAATCTATATGTATCACCACTCCGGCAGATCTAATCACAGATGGGGCTTACTCAATTTAACGTCCGAGCCCAGTAAGAAGCAAGCCTAAGAGAGAATAATCACATTCTCCACCGGAGTTGAACAGGAACTCACCTTGCCCCTTGCCGATGCACCCTGCAACCCTGGAGCTATCAGGCAGATTTTATGTAATAAATAAAAATTAAAATACTATTATATATATAAGTATATATATATATTATAATTATCTCATATATATGATTTATATATATATATTATATTTATTTTATATTATATATATATATATATATATATATATAAATATAATATAATATATAATATATATATTAGTATAGTTATATTATAACTATGATATATATATATATATATATATATATATATATATACATATATATATATATAGTTTTATATATATTTAATATATTTATATATATAGATATATTTTAATTAATATATATATATATTATATTATATTAATTATATGGATATATATATAGGTATTTATATTAAGATTATATTATATATATAGTATAGATATATTATATATTATATATATATATATTATTATATATCTTATATTATGCTATATATAGTATATATCGGTAATATCCCCTATCTAATACTATATTAGCTTAATGATTGTCGTATAATTAAGGCTTTATGATTCTTACAATAGTTATAATTCTTAATATATATTTTATATAATATATATGTGTAATATATACTATATATATATATATATTATATATATATTATCTTCATCTTTTATATTATTAAAAAATTAATATTATATATTAATTATATATATAGATATTAAGTAATAATAAATATATATACTATATATTATATTATAAGCTATACGTATATATATATATATATATATATTATATATATATTTATATATACTATATATATCTATATATAATATTTATATTATATATATATTAGTATTATCATATATATATATATATATATTTATAATAGATATAGATATTTATTATAAATATATATAATATAATATATATACGTATATATATACATATATATCAGTATTTATATATTTAATATATATATATATATTATATATATAATATATATATAGTTATATTAATATATATATATTATTATATATATATATTTTATATATATATATATATGGCGAAATAAAGCAAACCGCCAACCGCGCACCACCCGCAACTGGCCGGATGCGAATCACCGGGTTTGTCTTACATTTTTTTTTTTTTGGTTAGGGTACTTGGTGGGGTTGGATGCGAGAACCAAAGCGCCACAAGCAGCGTCAGCTCAGCCCGCGCCTCGCGGGTAACGATTTAATTAATTATTATATATTATTATATTATTATAACTATATTTTATATATATATATATAATCTATTACATATATATATATATACAGCATTATTTATTTATCTATTATTAATATATATTTATTAATTAATTATAATATTATATTATTTTATATATTTATATTTTATTATATTAATATTATTATATACTATTCATTTATTATATATATACATATATATAAATATATATAATATCGTAATATACTAATTATATATTATATTATATAATATTATAGTACTTTATATATATATTATATATATTATACTTATATTTATTATTATAATACTATATTAGTATTTATATATATATTAGTATATTATATATATTATAGTATATATATTAATATATAATTATAGTATATATTATATATATATATATTTATATATTAATATATATTAATGTATATATATCATTACTATATATATTATATATATTATATATAGTATTAAAGATATATTATATAGATATATATATTACTTTATATATATTTATAATATTTTAAGTTATCATATTTATATAATATATTAATTTTTAATATCTCAATATATCATTATTATTTATGATATATTATTTATTTTTTTCACTGTTTAAGTTTTCACTTTAATTTTTATTCATGGGAAAAGTATTAAAAGTTGTATATTATATATATTATTATATATTATATATATATATAACATATATTATATATATATATATATATATAAGTATTTATTTATACTTAATATTATAGTATATATATATTAAATTTATATTAATATATAGTATTTAATATATATATGTACGATTAATACGACAGTCGGATTATTATATATATATATTATTTTTTAATTATATAGTTATATTAGTTTTAGTATATAGTATATATATAGTTATTATTATATTTTTTCTATCTTAATTATTCATTTATATTATATTGTTAATATATATATATATTATTATTTAATCTGTAATTATATAAGTATATATATTTTTATATATATATATATATATTCTATACTTATATATATTAAATATACTGATATATATATTTGTATCTATCATTTATATATAATACTATTTATATATAAGTTTATTATATATATATTCTATACTATTTATATTATATATTATTTACTATATATATAATATATATATATACGTATATATTATATATAATGTATTTTATATATATTAATATTAATATATTGATTATATATATTATAATTATATACTTATATATATTATTATAACTAATATTATTATATATAATCGTATCTTAACTTATATATAATATAATTTAAAATCAAAAGAAATACTTAGATAATCCATATCCATCCATTTTATAAATTGTATAGTGCAAATCATAATACTAAGTAATATATTCTTAGTATATATTTATATTATAATCATAATTTTTATAATAATTTATTAATTATTCTCGTTTAATTACTTTTAATTTTGATGGTGGTTAAGATTTGTTTGCATATTGTGAAATAAAAAATAACTATTTATTTTTTTCATCGAACTTTCAATTTTGATTGTTATATTAACAATCCTTCTTCTTTTTCTGATAATGCATCTTACATTTTAATACTTGTTATTGCTGTTCACACTATTGACATTTTTGGTGTTTGAGTTGAATTTTTCTTTGGTTAACTTGTTTAATTTCTTTATTAATCTTTACGGTCTAATAATTGTTTTGATTCTTTTTTTGGATTAATCAAACATCATTAAAAGCATTCAATAATATATTTTGGATTTACAATTATCTCGGTTAAAATTTTATTTAATTATAATATAATATAAATATATATATATATTAGTATATAATAATATATAATATTATAAAATTATATTTTAATATCATATATATATATTAAATTATAGTAGTATATATATATTATTATAATATCATTATATATATATAATAATATATTATTTAATATTAATATAATATAATATATAATATAATATGATATACTTGAATATATATATAGATATATATACTAATATAGTTAATAATAATAATTTATATATAATATATTATAATTTATTATATAGTATATATATATATAATATATTAATATATACTAATATATTATATATATATAATAGTATATATATATATATATCATGTATATTAATAATATAATATTATATATATATATTTATATATATACTATATTATACTATATATAATATTATTAATTATATATATAATGATATATATATATATTATATATATTTCTTATATATTATTATTATATATATTATTTATATTATTATTATATATATAATATATAATATAATTTAAGTATATTATATATATACTTATTTAATTAAATATATATTATTATATACTAATATATAATATATTTATTAAATATCATAATATATATTATAATTATATATATATTATATTAATGTTAGTAATATATATGTTCACACACGCAAATCGTAAATAATTTCTATTATTCAGATCTCATGCTCCGGCTTAAGGTTATCTACATTTGAAAAATTGATGAGAACTTCTTTTGGTATATTTTTTTTTAATCCTTAAAAAAAATTACATTATACAAAAATAATTATATTACCTAAAATAAAGTCTAACTTTCCAGAGCTCCGCTCCGGCGTCCGGCTCCGGCCTCCAGGTCTACTCGGCTCTCGGCTTCCGACTAAGTAGTTTTCTGCACTATTTTAAAATTGTCAAGCACGTCTTCTGGCAATATAATAAATATTTTTTCAAATTATGTTAAGAACATTTGTTCACGAAAAAGAATTTGCATTATCTCTGAGCTGCTCCGACTAAGAATTTGACGCACGATTTTGAAAATATATATATGTTTCTTCAGGCCACGTCTTTCTAATGTGTATCCAATTGTTATATTTTTCTCTATAACATAGATTTAATGAAAAACCAATTTTACTGAATAATCTCCCATTATTCCGGCTTGTTGTGCTCCTGGCTCCTCAGACGACTGCCGGCTCCGAGCTTCGGTCTTTCTGCTCATGGAGCTGAAGGATATCTGGAACCTATTTTTATTTGTGTAAATTTATTATCTAAGCACGTAAATGTCTTCTGGTAATAAAATATTTATTCGGTGACCTCTGTAATAAAATTAATAATTTTGCATGTTTATTTTTTTATATTATTATATTCTTTATTACTGCGCTAGGATTTACCGGTTCCGAGCTAATCGTGCTGGCTTAGACCGGCTCGTCTCTGGATTTCCAACTAAGGTTTTTCGTGGTACTTAAATGTATGATGAGAGTGGTGTTGCAGTATAAGTCTTTAGACATGGAAGCTATATATGTTTCACCTCGAATAGCTCCCATTAAATATTATTGATAAAATAGCCCTAAATTCATTACCAGGATATTCGGCTTAAGGATAACCGGGTCTCCAAGATTACGACTTCGACTTTACGGCTTCCGTAAAGTATAAGGTTCATTTGCACATAAATTTGTAAAATTAGATTCAGAAATGCGTGTCCATCCATCCATCGATCTCAAATTGCGTGTAAAAAAAATATTTTTCATAAGTACGAACAAAAGACATTATCATCTGAGACGTACCAGGGCAATCCGACTAAGGATCCATGCTCTAAAGGTTACCCGACTTCGCTATTCTCGCTTCCCGCGTATGCACGGACGATACATGGTACCTTAACACATAACTTTATGAAGACAAATGTGTTAACAAGGCACCTTTTCTTGGGCATAAAATGTTTAATTACCGCACTAAAAAAATTTTTCTCAAGTAAAATAAATATTATAATGGTATAATGACCCAAGGATCCGAATGCGCGATTTCGTGTTATTCATGAAATTATCCGGATCCGGATTGTTATCCGGATTGTAGTTAGCGGATCGTCCTAGATGATTCTGCTTCTAGTCATCGTAGGCTATTAATTGTCTAGCACCTCCGTCGGGCTAATATATACTTGGTGTGTCACTTAAAATAATAATCATGAGGTTTTATAGTAGCTTCCGGTTGCATCCCGGCTCTGCTCCGAGCTCCGGTTCCTACTCTGTCGACGTTTTCGGCTTTAGCTTCCGCATCTCTGACATAAAAGTTTCTGTACTATTTGTGAAGGATAGTTGTCTAGTCACGTCTTTACTCCATTAAAATTTTTCACTAAAAATATTGTCCTGGAAAAACTCTATACAGGCTCGACTCCGCAATGCCATAAATTTTGTGTCAGTGCATTCCGACGTTCTACTTCTGGCTCCGCGGAGTCTAGTATTACTACAGGTTTCTGCATCATATTTGTGTGAAAATGTTAAGCAGTTCTCTGGCATATAAATTTTGATAAGTAGTGGTGCATATGGAATAGAGTATAAGTATTCTCGAAAGAATACATTGTATTAGACGCCAGGATCCGGGGCTAAGTAGATCCGCGCTCTAAGATTAACGATACTCTCGGCTTCCAGGATTGTACCGGACAATTGATTTCGTACACTTATGCTTTATAGAATCTATGTTCTATGTGCACGTTTCTTTCTGACAATAAATTTTTTCACTTAAAGGAAAAATATTTCCAAAAAAAAAACTAATAGTACAGCAGGATCTGATTTACTTTCGGATCCGGTCTGATACGGCTCGGATACGATTCGGCTCCGGATTCCGAAACTAATGTTTCTTACAACGATATTGAAAATTGTTCTGCTAACGTCTATCTGGTAGATAAATTTTTTTTACACTGAAGGTTAATAATAATATATTTTACTTATCTAGAATATACACAATTCATATACCTTGCAGTAAGATTTTCCGTCATCGGGCTTGACTTCTGTGACTTACGGTTTTCGTGATCGGATCCAACTAATGTCTTTCTGTACTATTTTATAGATTAATTTAGTTTTCGGCTCACGTCTTCTTGAACTGTTCTTAATAAATGTTTTCTACTAAATAAATAAATATGTTTCCCGAAAAAGTAATTCGAATTACCAGATCCGAAGTCCTCCGGTTAGGCTCACGAACTTTTAAATCTAACGGACTTCGTGCGTTATTCGTTGCTATTTCGGTAACTCCGGCATGTAACCTAAC
>JABUQX010133453.1:0-14744 GCA_015478945.1 Trachelipus rathkii | reverse complement strand
GCCGAACCACACAAACATAAACACATCTACACCACAACAACAAGCAACGCTAAAACCATCATCTTATCCTTACTATTGCACAAGTACCTTGTGCGGCCCGTAGAGGCTAGCGCACACGAAGCGTCTTGACTGATGCTGCATCAAGCATGGCAGAGGTTTATAACACCTTCACCTTTCGTTATTATGTATTAATTATATAACTTATATTTATTATTGATCTGCCCAATCCCCTTAAAGCTACCGATCTTGTAATTTTACATAACACTTGTGCGAGCCCGTAGCTGGCACACATAGGACACGAGCTGTTCGTGATGATGGTATAACGCATGGAGTTGCTTTATACACACCGCTACCCACCGTTATTATAATTATTTAAATTATATACGAATTAACAATTGAATGCTCAGAAAAATTATTTTCTTAATTGAACAAAGGGAGAGAGAGAAGAGAGAGAGAAGAGAGAGGAAGGAGAGAAAGAAGAGAGCAGAGAGAGAGAGGAGAGAGAGAGAGAGAGCAGCAATATACACTAACAACAACACAGCTTCAAGAACCAAGTCCACGACCCACAAAAACCTAACAGCATCTACACAGCATACAAGAACTAACGCAAGTAAACTCAATCCGCGCATCACAACAGCAGAACAATGCCTCACCCACCTAGTGATCTTATTACCTAAATACATTACAATTGTAACCTAAAATAAATTTACAAGAAGATTTCAATAAAACATTACTTTGCGACCCTTAAGCAATGAAAACAGTAAATCAATATCAGATAACCTAGCAACAAGTGGAATAATATGCTTAACATGCTTAACTACATAATAACAATTTACTTTCAACCTCAATCATAAAACAGTAAAATCAATAAACAGTCTAGCAGCATGTGAAAAAGCTTAACTGTTACTACATTAAACTTACTCCAACCTCAATTCGTAAGTAAATTAATACGTAGTTACTACAGCAACACGTGAATAATAAGCATTTAAGCTTACTGTTGACTGCTTACGTTTACTGCTTACTTTACTGCTATTAATCCTGCTTATAAGTAATCATCTACTTAATTTCCTAGTTAGCATAAAATGTTTCAAGTTCTTAAAAATTTAATTGTTAGTATTTATTATTATTTATTATTATATTATCTTATTATTATTCATGTTTTATTATTACTATTATTAGATTTATATATATTATATTAATTTATTATTCTTAATTTATTTATCGTTGTAATAGAAACCCAACTATATTATCTCTCTTGTGAACCTCATCAATCGTCAGAAATACTTCGCTTTACGTGAGTGGAGGGTTAATCCGATCTCAATTATCTTCATGTGATGATGAATTATATAATTCTAGGAGGTTAACAACTTATCTCAATCACCCCATTGTGTGGTCGAGAAACATTAAGTGATCTTGGATCAAAACTGTTCAAAATATAGTCCTAGCTGAACGTGACAGTGTTCAACCATTAAATGTTCCATTTGCAGCAGCGCCGATATGGCCGTCTAAAGGTAAGATATGCGACAAGAATCATAAGTGGAAGTTAACGTTCAAATGGTGTGGAGAATAGGAAACCACTATAACACATAAAAAAAGAAAAGAGGATGAATGCGACAAAAAAGAAAATATCATGATTACAACACCAGGCGTCGTTTTCATGAACCGTAATACGGTCATAGGAACAGTGACCGCAGTAAAGCGCATGATTTTAAAATGACTTAAAGACTAAGTTAATTCAGCGATACCAGCAAGGTTAAGAGATAAAACATGATTTCACAACCTTAAAACAGAGGCTAAAGGTGGAATATATTCTCCACAACACAATCAGAGGTATTAAAAGCAAGCTACTCACCTCTCACTAATGAAGAAAGCTTCTCTATCTTTAAAGAATCTCAACGTACCTCGCATGTTCAGTAGAATATATAAAAAATAAACGATAATAAAAAACTTTTGATTCGTGCTATCACTTCGAGCTGGTTATAACTTAACACTACCCTCAGGCGGAAAAAAGTTGTGTCCTACGGATTTAGGGCATGAAGGTAGTTTTTCCACCATATCCACAAATGGTCATCATCATAATGAAGCGCGGAACGAACGTTTCCATGTTTCAACAGAATAGACTATTCCTTTTTTTTAAAAAAAGATAATAAAAAATAATAAAGGGATAAAAAATAGTAAAACATAATAATAATAATACGTAGAATACGAAAAACATAAAAATGAGTTATAAAACTTTAAATATATTTCAGCCAGCAATAGAATGAATAATAAAAGCAGGCGAATAATGTTGTTTTTTAAATAAACCTGGAAGATTTAATAAATATGTAACCATTACTTTATAAATTTTACCCTAATATATACTAGCATTGCTAAAATATTAGAGCTATCAATAGGGAAGTGAATATATATATAATATATATAAATTAATATATTATATATCTATATAAATATTAAATAATATATTAGTATTAATATAAATTGAATGTGCATGGTAATAGCACAGGGCCTCTGCTTCTAGGAAAACGGGCTCGTATAGAATTGGTTGTGTAGTAGTAGAGTTAGTGATTTACTAGTCGCTGTATAAGTAAGTAGAGTGTTTGTTTTTACAAAATGTTTGGTATTGAAATACGAACATGTAAAAGTTTATTATCGATCTGTTTTTTAGCATTTACAAAGTATTACCTCTAATATTTAAAATTCAATGTAACTCCTATTACAGTATTTAAGAAGTTTGGCCTCTGTAGTGTAAAGGTCAAGTTAGTGTGTGTGTGTGGTTGTGTTGTGTGTGGTTGTGGTGTGTGTGTGTGTGTGGGTGTAGTTGTAGGTGTGTGGTGTGTGTGTGTGTGTTGCGTGTTAATAAAAACTCATGCGCATGTACTCATAATCAATGCCCTATTCTTAATATTCAACATTACTCCAATATATTTCAGTTTTTACTATAATATTACCATGTTAGTTATATAGACATAATTATCTATATTTCAATATTATTAATATAATATACGAATTTTTAAAGTTAGTTCCCCCAAACGAAAATACATACAGATATGAACTATACACGCAAAAGAACAGGAGGCGTATGGCAAAGTCATTAAATTTAAAAATACTTAGCTATATCAGTGCAAATTTAATAATAAAAAATGTGTGTATAAAACTATAAGTGTATATATATATTATAACTAATACAATATTGATAAATATATTAACTATAAAAACTATTAGTTTAAAGCAATAAGAAGAATTTAACAATAAACACATCTGGTGTAATTATTCAGCAATGTGAAGCAAACCGCCATCTAGGATAGCGTTCGCATTTTTATTCTTATATCATATTTGTATTAACATTAAAAAAATAAAATTTATGGTCAATCGTTGTTCAGATAATTTTGTGAATTATAAAAATGAAACTTGCCGAACTATCGCTAATGCTTGCTTCACATTAGTGAACATAATATGAACACATAAGAGTTTATTGTGAAAATTCATTATTAGCTACAAACTTAAGTTTTTATAAAATACATATTTTAATTAAATAATAATATTTATATTACAATATTTTGCTTTCGAAAAGAATTTTTAAGTTTAATATCTGAATAAAGAAAAAGTAAATAAAAATTTAATAGACTTGTGAGTTTCGTTAATGTTGCTTTTATGGTTCATTTCGATAAGTATTTTCTTTGGGAAACTAGATCTTAAAAACTTACTATATACTAATATATACTATATATATATATATGTAAAATTAATATATTCATAAATATATAGTATAATATATATATATTTATTATACTATAATATAATAATATAAATCATTTGTTATATTAGACTAACATGAGTTGTTACTTACACCGCATCTCACAAGACACACACCACACACACCTACACTACACACACACACACACACACACACACAGCACACAAGCATCACACACACAACACCACACACACACATATTATTCATTGGAATTATAAATAAAATTATTTAAAGTTTCTAATAACTTCTATAATAAATCATTATCCTTGAGCAAAAATTTATTATTAACTGTAAATATTTATTGTTATAAATTTCATTATTATAAAGCATTTTAAAATAATTTTTTACTAAGAAATAGTCAAATCAAACACAACTACGAGTACTACTCAATACATCGCAACTACTACTAAGCCGCTGTACAATCACACTACACTATACAACATACAATTCCGTATACGAGCGCACTTTACTAGACAGTCATGGAGCCCGTGTGTAGTTCAACAAGCAACTTATCATTATAATTAAATAATATATATTATATTATATAGTATATAGATATATCTAATATTAATAATGCTTCTATTGATCTACGGCTACAATCATATCTTAGCAATGTTAAGTAATTAAACTAGCAAGATTAATCTTCTCTGTTAACATTGATTAACATCATCCCAGATTTATTTAAAAGACAACAGAATTATCGCCTGGCATCTATAACTATTCATGGTCATTGCTGCTGACAAATATTTCAAGTTAAATGGTCTCACCTCTAATATTATTTATTCTAATTGTATTAATATCATTATTATTATTAATATTATTATGATATTATTATATATATTTATTATTATCATGTACTACTGAGTCACTTATAAAAGCACAACAACGTACATTCCTCGTAGATATGAGACTGGACTCATTCGTGGGAATGTGTGAAATAACTACTTCAGCACGAATATTTAGACACAACTTTTCGCTAGGCTGTTTAAAGCCTATTACCAGCTCGAAAGGTAGTCCATAGACAAGACTCTATCAAAACGTGTATGTATCAGGTATATTTATAATAATACTTCATGACGGAATCAGGGAACGGGAAGCATTCTTTAAAACATGATTAAGAAGGAAAGCTTCCTCATTGGATGGATGGCAGCAGTCTACTTTAACCTCGCTTGGATGAGGGAGAAATATTTTCCACTTACCTCTAAGGTTGTGAATAATGTTTTCATCTCCTAATTGGCACGAATAAAATTAAACTTAGTTCTTTAGCTATTATTAAAGTCATAGTCGCTTTATGCGTTCGCGTTTTACATATGCCATAATTCACGGGCTCAGAAAAACGCCTGTTGTAATATGATAATTCAACACACGTGAAAGAATTCAGTTCATAGGTTTCTTTATGAATGCAACACACATCATGGGATCTTAACTCCCACTGAATATCTTACAGATATTGATACCTATTAAGACGGACATATTGCGCTCTGCTGGAAATGGAACACGTTTTAAGATAGAGTGGAGACGCTGCTCCAGTTGAAACAGCTAAAGGACTATGATGACACGATTTAACTCACAGGGACATATATATCTCTGACCAAAAACAAATGGAGGTGATTGAGATAAGTTTAACCTCCCCAATCACAAGGATCATATATAAACTTCTCGAGTCAATCACCAAGGAGATAAATGGAGATAGTTTAACCCTCCAATCCACAAGTAGGCAAACTATGTTTTACGAACTGATGTAGAGTAAAAATAATAATTTGACGAATTAAATTTAACGATAAAAATTAAAATAAAAAAAAATAATAATAATAATATTATAATAATAATACAATAACAAAATAATAATAATAAATAAAATAAAATAATTAATACCACATTTTTATTTTAAATTATTATATTAAGGTAGAAAAATAAAATGATGAATGATATTAACTATGTTCGTACGTTAATACACCTCACTGAATACCTCATAAGCGTGTTAGAAAATCTACCATTCCTTTCAAGGTCGTTCGGGAAAATTGGTAGTTTGAGGTAGGCTGAACGTTGTAAACCATTATGAATTCTAGGCTGTATTTGTAATTAATTACGGTGGGAGCTGTTAGTGTAAATATGGCCAATTTACATTATAAGGTCAGTGAAAATAGGGTCTATTTACATTAATTATAAGGTCAGTAAAAATATGGCCTATTTACGTTGTAAGGTCAGTGAAAATACGCCCTATTTACATTATAAGGTCAGTGAAAATTGGGCCTGTCTACAATTTTATTGTCAAAGGTAACGGCATTACAAAACGCTCGAGAATCTACGGTAGTTTGTGGTAGTATTTTAATTTAATGTAGGACATGCACTGAACTAAATTAAGTTTTTTTTTTTACAAAGTATCTGATTACTAAATACGAACACAATCTAATAATTAGATTGTGATACGAATATAGTCATAAAAATTAGTTAGGTTTAGTTCGTTCAAAATTAAAACTTTACACAACACCCGATCTTTTTCAAATTCCGATTGATTAAAATAACTAAACATAAGGTCCTTTACCTGTTATAACGTTTTATTTGGGCTTCATTTAAAATTTATTCCTTCGTGTTTCGCAATTTATTTTCCTTAACTATATTGACTATAAATGGCTCTTGTCCATTATCTGCTTTCAATTAAGCTTAAGTCATTTTTTCTTATATAACTTACGTTTTCGAACAAAATGTATAAGAGGTGAAAGAAGCATTTTTTTTAACAATGCAAAGTGAAATAAATTATAAATATAAAAATAAATTACGTTAAGTAAGGTTATGATACGTTAAGTATTGTTATGTTAGGTTACGTTAGTTTACATAGATTTAAACTTTTTTTTAAATATTTTTAAAGATGTGAAGCTTTTTTTTTATTACTATAGTTTAAATTTGACAACAATTTTATTTCACTTTTATGAAATGTGTTCGAATCCATATGTAATCGAAATGTATATGGAAGTGGAGGAAGATAACAGACATGATCCCTATAATTTCTTGTCCATTTGGAAATTGCAACGACAAAAAACAACAACGAAAAACAATTTTCACTCTGATTGTTACGAATTTAAATCTATATTTAATTAAAAACTATAAAGCTAGTTTCAAAAGTTTTTTTTTTGTGATGGTCGACTAATATAGTTAGTTTACTTTTGCTTATGTAATGATACTCAAGGCTTTAAAGAGGCTATACGGCAAAAACATTATAAGTGCTCATTTATTTTTTTTAATTTATTTATTTTTTTATTTATTTATTTTTTGCATACTTCCCAACATTCAGGTTTTATTAAATAATCTTCAATGGTTTTTGTTGGTTTTATACCAATGGGCCAATGACAATAACATTAGCATAGTGTCACGTATCACACAATTTACTAATATTTTTTCAGTTTATGTACAGAAACCACCTGAGCCACTGGGCAGTGGCCCTTTTGGGCTGGAAACCAGCTCCCTGATTGGTTTCTAGACTAAAAGAATATCAGGCTTGTAAAAAATACGGTTACAATGCCCCATCCAAAGCTATCTACACCAAATGCCCGGTGAAATTTTTTTTCGTTATAATGAGCACAAACTGAGCCTCTCCATATTTTAATACTCTAACCGAGTCTAACATATATAAAGTCGCAGAGACAGAACCAGTAAATCAGTAGATAATAATCATTATTATCATAACTTTGAATAAAGTTAATACTACAGCCTAGTTTAACATTGTTAAATTTTTAAAGAAAGCTGAACAAAATCACAGTCTTTTCCCATTAATTTTATGCAGTACATTAGAAATAAATAGACAGTAAGAAGCTATGTGAGCCTAACGAGACTGTCCCAGTCAAGCTAATAGAGAATCACCAAGCATGCTCATGCAAATCCACAAAGCACCCTAGGTAGGACTTGTCAATAATATGCATAGTATATACAAAGTCTACCACTAAAAGAAAAGAACTACAGCTATAGTACGTGCTAACCATACTCTAAGCTTTAATAACTTTGTTATAGTCATACATGCAGTGTAACCTTAATAACTACTGTAACTAAAAACTCGCCAATTTGGCAGAGTTAAAATATACTCTATAATACCCAAATCACCCATATACCTGTCTAATCCTTTCTTAAATGGGGCAATCGAGTCACACTCAACAACCTCCTTTGTAGCCAGATGACTGCCTGGGCCAGTGGTTCCCAAACTTTTCCTATTCGCGACAAGATTGCTTAATTCAAGAGTGCCTATTATATGCGGATGATTTGGTTTTTGTGTGGTGAATCTGAAGAGAGTTTGAGAGGATTGGTAGAGAAATTTGATAGAGTGTGTAAAAGGATGGGTTTGAAAGATAAACGTACATAAGAAGTAAGGTTATGGTTGTGAGTGAGGACAGTCCTCAGTGTGAAGTTATGTTAGATAGTGAGCAGCTAGAACAAGTGTCTGAGTTTAAATATTTAGGATATATGTTGGATGAAAAGGGAACGGATGATGCAGAGTGTAGTAGGAAAGTTGTGAATGGCAGGAAGGTGGCTGGTGCAATTAAATCGTTGGTGGATGTAAGGGGACTAAGTCTTGAGTGCGCTAGGGTCTTACATGAGAGTATGTTGTTACCTGTGTTAATGTATAGCAGTAAGACTATGGTCTGGAATAAAAGGTATAGATCTAAAGTTCAATGTGTTCAGATGGACAATCTTAGGGGCGTGTTAGGTGTGAGAAGAATTGATAAAAATGAGAATGAGGGGTGTAGTTGTTGGTGTGAAGAAAGGGGTAAATGAGAGAATAAATAAATTACGTTGAGATGGTTTGATCATGTGGAAAGGATGAATGATAGTCGGTTGGTTAACCGGATGTATAGTGGTGAGTGTGTTGGGAATCGACCGCCTGGGAGACCGAAGAAAAAGTTTATTGAGTCAGTAAAGGAATGTCTGGAGGAAAGAAATGTGAGTTTGTCAGAGGCGAGAAGAAAGGTGCATAATAGGAGTGAATGACGGGGTTTTGTGAGGGGGTATGGTTGTGGGCCCACCTGGACCAAGGAATGAACCCCACATTGACGAGATGCCATCCTGCACTTTGGTGAATAATCTCGGGCTCTGGCGTAAAGTTTTGTAGGTTCTGGGCGATACACAGGGGTAAACCGACGTGGAGTTCCTGGAGGCTCTTCCGAGGCTACATCCACATCCTACCTTATGGATTGGGGACCGGAAAGTTTTGTGAGTCTCTGGTTTGTGACCCGTTGTGGGGAGAAGGACTACCATTCCTTATGAAATATACGCTTTTCTGGTCCCATCCTGTTATTTACTTTTGTTTCATTTCTTTTATTGTTATATTTGCTCATTTATGGAGACGAAGTCTGGTTTAACTTCTATGAAAATACCTTGTAAAGATAATACGCTGTTAAATCAAGGCGTGCACAATTACCATCGACCCCACCTCGGTCCTTTCTACTTCTAGACCAGCAGGTGTTTCCGATTTTATTCCTTCTACTACACATGAAAGTCCTCTGCGTAACCACACTGAGAAACCTAACTAAGTAACTTACTGAGCAAGAATCATTATTCTTAGCGATGCATTTGAAAAAACTTTAAGAGTTGAAGACCCATCCCCCCCCCCCCCCAAAGTCACGTTAATGAGAAAGGAGTTCCTTCTCGTTCAAGTTACTACTCGGAATGAAAATTACATCTTAAATTTCTTAAAGTCTCTCGAAAACATCCTTCTTATTTCCACTTCTGATGAAATAAGAAACACATCCAAAGGAACTACTTATTCTTTAGAATATAAAACGAAAATTGCTGTCATTTAAGAAATCTCCAGCAGAAAAAGATTTCCCGTTACAAAGTTTATATATTTCCCCCTCCATAAAACCTCAGCTGTCCTCCGAACTATGTTAACCTTTAGTACCCCTTATCCACCATCAAAGGTGAAAAAGCTTCAGTGTTCAAACGTTTATTCCCCGACCCAGACGTTTCTTAAAACGCTAACGGTTTGGTTATCTCCGAAAATACTGTAGGTGACCGCATGACATATACCCAGTCTACTGTGAAAACACATCACAATACAAAAACTGTGGAGGACACCACAGTGCCTCTTCCTTAAAATGTCCACCTTACCTGTTTGAAAGGGAAGTTTTGGAGTTATGTACCATAAAAAAATTAAGCACTAAAAATGCCATACACCACCTCAAGGAAAAATATCCCACAGGACAAAGGCAATCTTATGCTACAATTTCAGCAGTGCCCATGGCTCCGCGTGTTAATCCACTGACACAAATCTATTCCGTAGAACTCTTTTCCTTATTTCTAGCGAAACAAGCAGTTACTGCAACCTGCCTGCCTGCATTGCCTATACTACTGACTTCTCAAATAATCCAAAAGCAGCCCTTGATCCAATCTCCCATTCAAAATGTCATCAACAACCCTAATAAGAGTACTAGTTTTCAACCAACTAACAAAGAAACTAAGTTGGTTCACCCAATAAAAAACTTGGAGAGCATTTGCTGCCAAGACACTCAGTCCTATACCCTCCCGATGAGTTCGCCAAACTCACGTAAGAGGCCTGCATCTATGTCCCCTAATCCGTCTCCCACCGTTACTCAATTTCCTGAAAAAGATGTTCCCAAACACAGAAAAGATTTATCACCAAGCTAAAAATTATTCGCAAAAACACGAAATATCTGAATTTCTAAAGCAAAACACGATGACTCCAGATGTAAAAAATGCAACTCAGAAGAGACCTAGTCATAAGTCTATTCCAGAGATAAAAGCAGCGACTTCAATAGATTGTAACCAAATAATCACGGCTATTGAACAACCCACCAACCAACTCTCTGATAGCTTGCATGATTACTTCAACTCTTCTGAATACTTCTATAACTCTTCTTCCGAATTTCCGACCTCAGCACCAGGGTTGTGGAGTCGGTTCAAAAATTTTCCGACTCCACCCTCTTCAAAATTACCGACTCCGACCTCTTGAAAATTACCGACTCCGACTCCACCCTTTTGAAAATTACCCACTCCGACTCCGACTCCACCCTTTTGAAAATTACCGACTTTGACTCCGACTCCACCCTCTTCAAAATTACCGACTCCAGACTCCACCTTTTCAAATTGCGCTCCGACTCCACTCTCTTCAAAACTACCGACTCCCCGACTCCGACTCCGACTCCACAACCCTGATCAGCACTCCCTAAAGTATTCTATGCCTTAGCGGATGAAATGGATCATAGTTCCCAAATGGAGCCTGATGGGACGACCCACTCTCACTAATTCTTCTCTGCGCTTCCGAGAGAAGATGAACGGAAAACCGTTCAACGCAAACAACGCAAGCGCTAAAAGCGTTCTAAATCTGCTAGTGGCATGAAAGGGGATCCAGAGATTCCCCATATTAATCCTAATTGTTCAGATTTCCAAAATCAACCACCTCATGGCTTACTGACAAAGTATCTAGCGTCAGATCTTCGTAACCCAACGGATCCCATATTGGATCACAATATCGTAACTCCAACTTCTTTACAAAAAAGTGACTTTTCAGGTGTCACCTTCTTACACTACCTCCATGGAAACATTCCCATATTCTCCATCTATTCCTGAATCTGATTGCTTGGCAGATTCTTATATCGCTTCCATTCCAAATGACCACGTGAAAACTCTTTCCAACGACCGAGGCTCACTACGCCCTCCAGCAACAGTAAATAGTTGTTTCGACTACTTGCATATCGGCGAGGCCCCTCCACCAAATACCACTGAAAACTCCCCCCCCTCCCCTCCTAAAAGCGGTCGTACAACCAAATCACTGTTGTACGACTATTTTTTACCACCAGGATTTTGTTGCTCATCCTCGTCGAGACCCACGCTTCAGCCTTTCTTCCTCATCTGAATCCATTTCCAACATCTCCCTAGCCACATAGAGACAATTGTCTCCAAAAGACCGTCCTCATAATATTTACAACATAGTATGACCACCTCCTTCAATGGAATTGTCGTGGCTACTACTCTATTTTAAAAGAACTTATTTAACTAATAAACATATAGTACACCAAAGTGTATATGTTTGCAGGAACTTCGACTATGTCATCGCGACTTCTTCCAACCGTCCCCTATTCTCCAGTCCCTCTTCAAATTAGACTTTATGCAGTGGCAGCACGAATTCATTTGTTCACCTACTTTACTGTCTACTCGATCTACTTGGCTCCGAGTAGCGAGTTTACTAAGGTTAACTTAGCTGATCTTTTTAAGAAACTCCCTACTCCGTTTGTTGTACTAGGAGACTTCAACCTTCTGCCACCCCTTATGGGGAAACTCGTCTAAGTATAAGATCCTTGTAGATCTTCTAACACCCTTTTCCCTGGGATGCCTTACCGCAGGACTCCCTACAAATAAACGTTTAGATACACACTATTTTTCCTGTATTGATATTTCCTTTTCCTCCAAGTCTCTTGTGGATTGCTTTACCTGGTCCAGCTTTGATAATTTATACGGCAGTGACCATTACCCAATAGCCTTAAATGAACTTGCATCGAGCCTAATATCAAGGCCCAATTAAAGCTTCAATAAACGGTTTCCGACTATTGATGATGCCTTCAACTTCTTTCAACAATTATCATCACAGCGCAGCGGAAGCCTGCATTTTGCGATCTTCCGCAGGTAGGCGTTCGGCAACTCCTTGGTGGTCCCAAGAGTGTGCACAAGCTAACCGGAAGAAAAAAACTCTAGAGGCACCACTCCAAGCAGATGCGGCGAGATCTCTTCGAATGAATCTCCAAACAAGTTAACAATACTTTCGAACTTATACTTCGACGGTCAAATCCAAAACTCTTCTTCAGTGTGGAAAGTTGCACAGAAAATATCTCGCAGCTCCAACAACTTTTCACCCAGTCCCCTATTATGGGCATGAAATAACCAAAACTATCTCTGCTCCGGTAGCTGTTGCAGATATATTAGGTTATAGTTTTGCTAGCCACTCGAGCTCTTTCCGCTATCCTGAAGCCTTTCAAAAATTGAGAACTAACACTGCACCGCCAGACTTTTCAACAGCAAAAGAGTAAGATCATATCTATAACTGTCTTTCTACGCGTACATACAGAGTATCAAACTGCACTGGCGAACATCAACGACGGTGCCCTTGGCCCAGACTTAATTTCATACAAAATACTCCGTCATATTCAACCCTCTGCATCCGCGTTCTTGCAGGATCTGTATAACAAAATCTGGATCGAATCCTCTTTTCCATCTATTTGGACTACACTACTACATTTGTAATCCCTATTCCCAAACCTGGGAAAGATCCGAAGTTGGCGGACAACCAAAGACCAATTTCGTTGATCTGTCATTGTAAATTAATGGAGAAAATGGTTTCAGGAAGCCTTCTCCTTGTTTTGGAGAGTCGCCAGACTTTTTTCAAACTTCTAGTTTGGCTTCCGCAAAAATCGTTTGACCGCAGATCCCTTTTTAAAACTGGGTCATGACACCCGGGAAGCAGTCTCAACTGGTGGGATGGTTTTTGGTGTCGTTTTTGACCTTGAAAAAATTTATGACACAAAGTGGAAAACTGGGGTTCTCCTTAAATTTCACTCCCTCTCTTTATTAAATGATTTCTCACATACAGATCCACCCAGGTTCGGTGCTCTTCTATTCTATCACGCCACTTTACTTTGGATGAAGGCGTTCCGCAGGGCAGTGTTCCAAGTGTATTATTATTTGCTCTCGGATTCAATAACATAGTTTCTATCCCAGCAACAGTCAATTTTTATCTCTATGTTGATGACCTGGCACTATATATATTGCCGGTGCCAGGCTGCCATTTTTTGAAAGGCAACTTCAACTAGCTATTGAGAATATTTCACAATGGGGTAATTCCCATGGCTTCCATTTCTCACCCACCAAAACCTCAGCAGTACTATTTAAGCAAAAAGGGAGTCGAAGAGCGTGCTACCTTCCTCCCGCGAACCTAACCTTATATGACTCATCCATTCCTGTAACTTCGTCACAAGTCAAATTTCTAGGAAACTAATTCTATATGAGCACCTAACAAACACACCACACATTAAACTCCTAAAAACGACTTGTCATCGCGGGCTTGACCTATTACATCATCTCGCCTCAAAATCTTGGGGTGCTGAAAGCAAGTCCCTTTTACGCCTCTACTCCACCCTAATCCGACCTAAGCTTGGTGACGACGGCTGCGTAGTATATGTCAGCCTCTCAACTCTATTAACTTGTTAGATCCCACCAAAAACTAGAGGCGATCCGTATCTCCACCTGAAGCTTTCGATCGTCCCCCCGGGTGAGCCTTGAAATTGAATCCGATGTGATGACACTCTCTCTTCGAAGGGAATACATCATATGCACAAGTTATCTTCTGCGGGAGATATCTCAGAATCCTCCTTACTGGCCATTTGCAAACACAGTTTATAATATTCTTAACTTCCTCAACACCCCTTTGCCAAAGGTGCTGCCATTCTCTTATGATGAAGGGTATATCACCTTGGCTATTCCCTCCCCATTTGCCTGGTCCTGACCAGTGAGAGTCGAAACTTAGAAATATATAGACGAACTTTGGCGAGTGGTGCTTCCTCTCACCGACGAAAGCGCTTGCCAGGTGATTACCTTGACGGTCTCTGTGGTTGATGACCTAATAAATAATTATACTCAAATGATCTCAACTCCTCTATCTCCATCTGTATATAAATTTGCGTCACTACCTTACCTACTAATCCCCGCAATCTGATTCAGCCATATTCTCATATGATTGTACCCAAACTGGACCCCATACGCTCACGTTCGTTATTTTATCCTTTTTTAACTTCATTATATATGACATAGTATCCTCAGATATCGTTTAATAAAGGTTTAATTACCATATTCTTATCTGTAATCTTACCTCACATATCTAATACTATTTTTTCTTATTCTTAAGATACTGTAAATATATCGTTCACCAATATGATTTTTAGTTATAATATCTAGAACTTAATTTATAATAATGTTTAATAAAGAGAACATCATT
>JABUQX010133452.1:7500-34985 GCA_015478945.1 Trachelipus rathkii | reverse complement strand
TGAAAGTCTTAATGAAAGTAGAATAAGTAGGAGATAAGGGACCAGAACTGAGGAACACCATATTGACAGAAAGAAAAGAAGTCGCCCATCAACAACAGCTGATATTGACCGATTGAAAGAAAGCTAACATAAGTAAGCAAAGAGAAGAGGAAACCCAAGGGGACTGGGGCTGACGCGTGCCACATCCGGTCAAATGCTTTGGATATGTTATCAAGCCTCACACGCAAGTCATTCCGTATGTTCCTAAAGGTACGCGGAACGAAACCAATCATTTATCAGTAAGATAGGAAGTAAGTTTATCTAGCCCCAAAGGTATTTAGGATTAACCCTTTCGGAGCGGGGGGCCAAAAGCGTACTGGCTAGATCGCGAAGCAAGTTGTAAATGCATTCAAGATTGAATCTAAGAAATATATGAGAGTTTTGAGAAGGAGCTTTCAATAGCATACTTAGATAAAGCAATACAAGGCTTAAACGAGCTAGCTAGCGGCGTAGTTAGAGGTTTAAGATTGATTCCCTTTTTCGGAATAAGTTGAGTTAGCGTATGCTTCAAGCACTAGAGAAGATAATTTCAAGTATGAGACATAGAGAATATGTGAACGAGGGCGCCAGCTCTGAAGCACACTTCCCTCAAAACTCGGGGAGAATGCCCATCCGTGCACCCGCCTTCCTAACGTTCATGAATTTCAGGAGCCCATGCACACGATCGAATGTAATCACAGGCAAGGAAAACTGAGAGGAGAAGATGGAGGGGAGGAATGCCAGATCGTCCAGTGGTGACGTTTAAGAGGAAAATCGGATGGCGAGAGATGGCCCTTTCTCTTCGGTTGAGAATTAGAGCAGAACTATTCTAGGGCGAAATAAGAGGTTCGGAAAACAGATTTACGAAGTTGTTAGAGAAGTTTTTGGCAAGAGGCCAGATAAAAATTTGTCAGTGGAGAACCAAGTGAGATAGTTTAGCGCACTTTATGTTTGGTAGTTGAAGCCCGCTTTTATTGCTAAGCGTCTGAAGAGTACCCTGCATCATTCTAGCAGAATGAAAAGATTGCAAGATTATAAGTGATTAATGCAAACCTGATAGATTTTTATCTATCTACCTGAGTTATACGCTACTCTGTTTCTTCTAGCCTCGGATGGCCATGGAGAGAACAACGAATTTCGGTTTCGATTACAGTTAATGGGGGTGATTATGGCGAAACGATAGTATTTAGTTCGAGAAGCAAGGAATTATAAAACCTACTCTCCCATCAACGATTTACAGCTCCCAACGTTGTTAATTCGGCAGATTGAAGTTGAAGCTGCCGTCACCAGGAGACAACGATGCTATCCACATCCAATTTATAATGTTAGCGCTAGAGTATATCAGTAAAGACAATCGCAAGGCCCCCGCTCTCCATCGCGTCCTCGATCAAAGTGCCAGAAAAGATAAAAACGCGTTATTGTTAGTGGGCAGGATGGAGCTTGTATGCGAGAGAAAGGGTATTAAGATTAAGAGATTTATTATAATAGGTTCTGTACCAAAGTAGAATTAGATATTTATCTGTTTCGGCTGTGGTCAAGATGTATTTACTCTATTATTAAGTGTGATGGGCGTAAATCTTTCTTAAAGATAAGTAGATTTCAGTTTTATTTGTTTTTATTATATTTTGTATCTATGAGAGTGACAGGTATATGTGTGTTGTAATTCTTGAACATAATAGTTCAATTGGTATGATTTGTAAAGTTGTTATAGGTTTAAATTTGGTTTTTCTAGTTGAAAGTTTTGTATTTAATAATTTGTATGTTTAACAAGATTATTTGGTGTGGATTTTGGGTAGTCTCTCGTTAATACTTTTTTTCTTCGGATTAGGTTTTAAGTAATTTTAAGTAGTGTATAGTGGTGTAGTAAAGTTGCTTGTGTTTAGCTTTTAAGTTTGTTGTCTCTATCAGTACTGATGTGATATCTAGTTTTTTGTTATTAAGATGGAAATTTATGGTCTCATTAAATTTTTATAAGATTCTGGAGGATCTTCGCTTTGTTATCTTGTCGTCCTATCCACAGCTTTAACTTCTTTTTGTTCTCTCTTGTATCCTCCCATGTCGCCTTTCTATTAATTGCTAAATATTTTCAGTAGTTCTGTGATAAGTTGGGGATTTTGCTATAGCGTGGACGTATGTGGTCTTTTTTTCTTTTAACTTCTAGCCAACAATCCGTGTTCCCCTCTATAAATCAAATGTCTCTATGAGGAAATCAGGACTCATCTAAGCTGATTTAACTCTGCGCGATTTTGCTCGATTGTCTGAACAAGATGTAAGATTACACGCTTTACCGTTTAATGTATCACATTAATCTAAACTAGCCATCTTATAGAATGTACCAGTAGCTAAGTTAAGAAGATTCAAAAAGAAGGCGTGAAAATCTTTCTAGTAGTGTTGGTGACGACACATCAGATTGGTAAAACATTAAAAAGCTCCCTAGCTAAACGCATGTTCTGATCTCGAAATCGCCCAAAGTTTCGATGCTACTGTGGTCTATAAATTGAAGGAGACTTATATCGTTTTTCTAAGCTACAATAATCTTGCATTAAATCGATGTACGTTTAAGCCTGAACAGATATCGATTTTGACACTGCATTTGCCTCGTTGACGAATCTTAATACGCCTTCACTAGGGGGAAGTTTATTATCCGTTTGGTCCATATACTGAAGGTCTTAATTGGATTTCAAGTTGGTACCATACAATCTGATAGGGTATGATCGCTCGTCATATCTGTTATATACTAGATGTAGGGAATCAGTGTCCAAGCATTCTCAACATCTGGTAACTACCTAATCCAAGCCTGGAATCTAGAACATGTGCACAGGATCTATCGCCTACACATTCTAATTAACTCTAAGTACCTTTCTGATCATATTCACACTAAGTCTTTACAATACTGAGTATCGTCTATAAACCTACTTCCTATGTTAGGTGTGAAGTCGCAAAACTATGTATCTCATACTTATATAATACTTCCTCTCTCAGCAAAGTCCATCGTGCCCTACATCCGTTTTTTGTGACTTGACTCGGGTGATTGGGGGCCTTGCGCGTCGCCTTTTCCGCTAACTGATAATCGGAAGGGCTCTTGACTCTGATGACGACTTCGCTTCTCTAATGTGGAGCCTCAATATCGCTGCGCGGATGAGGAGCATGAGCTCCTATCTAGTTCATCTTCGACTAATAAGCTTTCACGTGTGGTGCGCATTACTGTCTAGATCTCTATATAATATTGTATACTAATCCCGGTATGCTTTATAGGCCATTTCATGCAGGCTAAGACAGCTTTAGAATTTCTGGCGAGATGTCAACGAGAAAAAATTGCTTCTTATTCTCCATCACCCCACCATACACAACACCACACTAACACCACACAGCGACACCACATCAAACTAGCTTACTCACAATCACATTAAATGCCTAGACGAGCAACATTCCGACTTGACAGACGTGACACACGTACCACCCCGCACTCACACTACGACTCGACACACATCACACACACACCACGAACCAGCGAGTCGACACACAGGGCTCGGGACTATCAACACTCCCAACAACGAACAACATGCAACAGCCAACACGATATACCCCTCCCATACCTTTAGCGACATACATCCCACCATTGTCACACACACCACCACACAACACACCACACACCTAAAAAACACAACAACACAAACACACATCTCTATCACATCAAGCACACGACACACCCACACCAACCACAACCACATCAAATCACATGCACCCACACCAACACACACAACACACAACAACAGCACACAACACACACACATACCCACACACAACTACATATCAAACTTCTGATAAAATCAAGAAACCTATCAGCAAAATCCGTCATCAAACAACACTACCTCCATGAGCACGACACCGTACAGCACTAAATTCCACATACTCACTACACTACAACTAGTACATACGAGTAGCAAACACACCAATCCCTACTACTCAGCGACACCATCTCTATATCATCACACCTCATAATCAAACTCAACCCACACTAGGACCGCGCGCAATATCTAAACGCACATCATCCAGCAACACACTCCATCACCACTACCTAAACTTCTACCACTATCACACATGTAACAACAGTCCATATGTCGTGTAACCCATCAAGTCTTGATCATCTAAGCCCTACTATCGAACTTAACTACATTCACATCGTACAACGACAAGTTTATAGCAAAGGCACTTACTCGTGTCCCACACTATCAGCCCACTCCCACTATCAACACAAACTTTCACCAGCCGAGAAACACAAACAAACAATACTAACAAGAACTAACAACGACTACAACCCACGACTATGACTATTAACACACTTTAAAAACGACCACCATACAACGAACTCTAGCTCTCTCAACAAGTCAGCACTCAACACACATCCAACTACAGACAACAACTATCAACATTAGTTCACACACACACACGACAGCACTACGAGCGAAACACCCTAAAGCACTACAAGCTACAATTTTCACACTACACACGAACGACACTTACACGCACACACGAGTAATACTACACAACACTTTTCAACACCATCAAAACACACCATCACACGAGGCTACAACAACACACATTAAACAAAACATTGACACCACACACAACAACACACACACCACACAAACGGCGGTGGCATACGTTCATTCCAGGAATGATTCTTTTTTCCAACGCACGCCAATTTTTCGAGGAAAGGATATAGCGTCATTCTTCAAATAAATCATTCAGGACATGCTATATCTCACCAATAAATTCAGGAACTCAATTGTTCTCGGTCGATTATCACACGTACGATGTTATATATAATCGTTACTTATGATATTGATGTGTTACAAATAGGCTTGTCGACGCCACGCACGCACATTTGTCATCATCGAGCCTTTTATCAAGCGGAACAAGTAACTTACACAATCCAACGGAACAAATACGTCATCGATCATAATTGTATAGACATGTAAAAACTTTCGCCAACTTTTGAAGTTTTTACTCATGTAAAATCTTTATCAGGCAGATTAATTCAATATTTTTATGATTATCTATATTTATAATTCTAAAATAATATTCAGTAAATTCTAATCACAAGCGAAATATGAATATATATATATTAAGATTATAGGTAATAATAATATAATATATATATATAGTATAGTATAGGTATATATAATATGATATAAATATATATAGTATATACTATACTAGTATATAGCTATATATATTACGTATCTATATATTATATATATAGATAATATTGACATTATTATTAATTATTTTATACTTAATTAACTTATCGCCCTATATAAAAATTAATTCCTATATTACTTCATACTACTAGCTGTCTGTAACAATAATATTAGTATTAATAAATATCTTTTAATAGAAAACATCATACTTCTAACTCTTACAGTTCTTATGGTAACACTAATCTGGTATATACTGACATTTTACCATCTATCATTTATTTACTCACGTATATCTTACTACTAGTCAGGTACTTTACTACGGTACGGTTTCCGTAATTAATATTAATACGTATTTATATTATATTATATATATACTTAACTGATGGAATAATAAATATATATAGTATTCATATATTACATTGATGCCTATGAAGCGATTTTGGATTTATCTACCCTTTTAGGGTAGTAGGGGAATATTAGGGTGTGTATAGCTTATTAATATTATAGGCCAGGAACTAATGAGATGGATTACCCGCGGCATAAAGATCTGATAAGACGTATAAGACGAGTAGGTGTTCCCATTTCTAGGAGTATAGGGAATGCTATGAAAATCTGCTTGGAAAATTGCCAAAAAAAATTTACTCTCTACTTTTTCTTGATATTTGTGTGTATTAGTCGTCCTCAAAAACTATCCGATAGGTAAGACTAAATCTAATTTTACAGACACTCATTCGAAAATCAAGCGTCTTATTACCATTTCTCATTTAGGGGTGCTCGGAGCGTAACGGTCATGGCTCGTGGCGGACAGATGGGTAGGGGTACGCTCTTCTCCGGATACCCGCTCCTGTACGCGGGACCTGGATGCCCCCGCACTCTTGCCACTCCCTCCTTTCATTAATATCATAAAAGGCGCGAGTTGGTTCCGTGAAAGACGCATCTCCTCTGGAGCCTGAGCGGGATTATATCTAAGTCTGTGGCATCTCCACGTCGTTCTCCACCCAGGGAGCTCTCGAGAAGCCTCGACTCTGTATTGCATCTCTTTGCCTCACGCTTTTCTTTTCTCGCTTTGAGAGGTGTCTATGTGGATACTAGTCAGAAGACAAAAAAGAACACACATGTTATTCTCTGATTTTTTAGATCTTTTCATTTTATTCTTAAGAATATAGTCTATAGGTTTACTTGTACCTATCGTAGTTTTGAGGACAAATATAATTACTAACAAAGAATATTAAATGAGAAACGTATAATTAAAGTTAAATTCTCTTTCTTGTCTGAATTTTTCTCAGCAATATGTTCAATACGCTATGTTGCCTAATGTTATCAGGTTCTTGTACCGTTATCTTCGTTTTCGAGAGTTCATGCGGTGTAACTTCTTTGTATCACTACTTTTCCGATATTATTGTAGTATAGTTGCGTAATCCCCTATTATACGACTTGTGAATAATATTATACCAAAATTTTTGATGGCCTGCATAAATAAGTGACAGGGGTTTTTTTTCTTTACAACATTTATAACTTTAATTCCATTACATGCATAAATTAAATAACTTTGTGTTTACTCTTTATACTTATAAATACATATCAGGCCCCTATTTTATTCCTTATATACGATTCATAAATACGATTTCTTATATCGTCCGCCGAGACTTTTAGTTCTCTTCGTTACTTTTTACTTAGTTACTTGATAGCGTATTACTAATACAAATCATTATACTTTTCCGGTATATAAATACTTATATGCGAATTAAACTTAAATAAAATCTCACTAATTGTCTGAATGGATAATATCTACAAACATAGAATGTATATTCACTAATACTAGTAGAAATCTAGGAAATGCTGATCTAAGTGGGTATATACAATATCATATTGATCACTAATACCTTAATAGTATAATAAACGTAATTAAATTAAAACTGGTGTTTTTCTTTGAAACAAGATTATTTCTATTGATTTTATATCTATGCTGAGCGCTAAACTTATTGTTTTACCTTATACTTTTATTCCGAGAATATGTCACCCTTCTACCTGAGAGGCTATAATTACTCAGGAATCTGAAGGTGTATTTTGTTTATCATACTATCCAGTAACTCCCTACCTTTTCTTGATTGTAGTTGGTAAGATATTTTACTTACTATTTTATCTCATTAATTTCTTGTATGGGGTGTGGTACTACTATTAGGTAACTCTGGGTTTTTATATACAAAACCCTTAGGTATAGGCTGAAAGTTCATAAATAACTAGCACTAGTGGTAATAGGATATTTAATATTATAGATATGTGTATTAACTTATGCAAATATCATATATATGGGAATAGCTCCTATGGCTCCAAATTGTTACTTTAGTACAATCGTCGTTCATGGCTAATGCGAATTCAACTTAGTTGGGAGTGATGCGATAGCACGACGCACTGATGTTGTGTAAGACAAAATGTGAATAGTCGATGAGGCGATGATTTTTCTTTCATATATTACATTATTATAGTAGGGATACTCAGCTAATGATGCCACGTGTGTCAGTAGAGGTACGTAATACTCAATTGTACCAACTTAGTTAGACGTTTGTAGATATCACTACCCCATATATTACTCTATTAATACTAGACCTCACTTAGAGATGGGTCGACAAGTGAGGAGCGTGTTTAGTACTAGCCATCACGTACTGATTTTTATGTTTTGTATTTTAAACTGAATATATCAAGAATTCATATACATTCCAGTAGTTAGTCCTATAACTGACTTTCACTAGATATTAGTCAGTTAGAGTGCTTGTCCTTATACCTAATTTTTACGCTGAACTATCTTAGTATTTATTGATGTAAAATACATTCTCCTCAGAATACTCACGGTAGGTTGTTTCCTTTGCTCGGAAGTATACATGAAAAGAAATATTTTCATTCTGTCAATTACTCCCTAACTTTATTAATGAGGTCATAAAATTTATTCATACTAAGTATGCTGAGCATTTATTTAAAGTCTCTGATATTTATCAGAATTTTTATTAAGTTTCCTTCAGCTTCCATTTCCACAAGGTCTCACCGCTTCGCTATGGTGACTGATCGCTGTTGGACCCTGTGGGCATAAAATTCTTGGTGCGATCTGCTTAATAAGACCTATAAAAATATTAAATAAATAATAAATCTATATTATAGGTTGATTTATGATACTTATTTGGATTACCAATGTCCCTCACGTTTCACTTTTATAAATTTAGTTAATTATCTTAATAAGGCCAATGAGTGATAAAAATATGTATTTTTTGATTAAGGAATTATTTTATTCTTTACCCTTATAGATCAGCTATTTTATGTGATATTTATGTCTAGAAAGAGACATTACCACCAACAACCACTCCATTTTTGTATCATCAACGTAACATTGTCATAAGTAACGTAGCGTTTAGTCTATCAAATCACATATCATAA
Source organism: Trachelipus rathkii (assembly GCA_015478945.1). Taxonomy (NCBI): domain Eukaryota; kingdom Metazoa; phylum Arthropoda; class Malacostraca; order Isopoda; family Trachelipodidae; genus Trachelipus; species Trachelipus rathkii. The sequence continues at coordinate 26,337 of JABUQX010133452.1, read as the reverse complement.
TCGCCTTTGTGAAACAATCCCCCGCTCTAGTGAAAACCACCTAAGTACCAAATAAAATCTTCTTTCTCTCTCATTTAATTTCATTTCTTACTTCAAATGTAAGTTAAGAGTTGATTTCCACATATCTCTGTGCTTTCCCTTTTCTTTTTAAATGCACCCTTTTGTTCTTGCTATCCATACGTAAGTCCTTCAGTTTTACTCAGATCGACCATCTATTTTGAGTTACTATTTTACAAGAGAATTAAATTAACAACTGTCGTGAGACTCAATAAGAATTAAATATTTATTTTTTATTATTTTTTTTTTTCCACATATTTCCCTCTTCTCAACCCCGCCCCCCATATTGGTTAGTATCTTTTTTCTCTCTCCTCATATTTTTTCCTCGGAATCTGTTATTTACGTGCCTTAAACGCTTGTTTACGGACGATTCCAAATTCAATCAATTACATCTCGCTTCTATTCTATGATCATTTTCACGTGTTCCATTCCTCTTTACATCGAGAAGGAAACCTTAGTGCAGGCTATTCTTACTATGCTTAAAATTCTTTTTTCACATACTTATATTTCATGCAGTTTAAGCAATTCTCCGTTGTTTTTACAATGACCTTCAATACCCAAAATCCTCAATCCATTTTTTTGCTAATATATTCACTCATAATCCCCTACACATTTTACTTATAACCACCATCGCTTTCATTTATTAACTCCAAATGGTTCCCATTAATTTTACACGTCACTAAGTCACAATCCTTATCTCATCAGTACTGAAGCAGCCATCCTTATTCATTATTCATTAGTATTGAAGTTCTTCTTTTATTCTTCCTTTATTTTCGATGGTACTAAAGTATATATATTACTATATTTGTTAATACTCATTAGCTTAATCAATACGTATCTTTTAAAAGTCACTAGCTTATTTATAATTGCAGTGCATAATAAAATGGAATATAGTTAATGATAATATTAAGTTTGATGAAGGTTTTGATACCGATTTTATAGTAAATTAACTACAGATGAGATAGTTTGAATAATTGTGTGATGAATAAAATATATATACTTAATTCGAACTTTAAAAATAATATATATCTTTAATTTAATTCAAGAAAGTAAGAATAATTAATTTATATCTATAATCTACTTCATTTTAGTTATAATTTAGTAATATATATTAATATATTCCGTAATGTATATATATAGGCATCTCCATTCAAAATCAATATTTTCTATTATATTCAGCAAGTGCATAATGTATTGAATTTTTATATTCCTACTCCATGCTGGAAAGGATGAAATCACTTTAAATTTTCATTATGTTCAAAATCCTAATTTGTGTTTATATTATTCGAGTCCGTCATGTATATATATAGACATCCGTTTTAGAACACTGCTTTTATTCGGAACCATTTAAGTTCGTCCTCTTTACAAATCGCACCAAATTTGAAACAAACATGCCTCTCTCGTCAGAAATGCCTAAATGCGACACAGGAATGCCAGGAGCATAATTGGACGATCTTAAGTGCCCGAGGATGTTTCTTCGGGGCTTCATCGACTAAGTTCATGACACGAGCATTTGAATTCCATTCCAGAGGTTTGCCTATCACCAGCCCTTTCCATATGATTCGCCTTACATCATAAAACTGCCATATAGTCTTCCAATATTAATACTCTAAATTTCAGATACTCCTGTGTTGCAAATCTCATAACACTCTGAAGACTAAAGTTCAAGTTTGATTTTTATATTTTTATAACATGGTATATATATAGACAGACAGTTAGAACACTGCTTTTATTCGGAACCTTTAATTTTGCATCCTCAACCGCAGATATTCGAGTTCACATCCGTGGATATCCGACATATCGCATGTCATATAGCACTAGTCTACGGTAAGCCGTTTTCGATTGTAAGGATCCACAGGCTAGGTAGCTACACAAGTCTGAAAAACATGCTCTAGTTGATGCAGCAAAATACTGGTGGCTACCGTGGCTTATAATGCAGTAATTTACTGCACTTTTCTATATATAGGAAAAGAGTGAAGAAAGAGTAAAATGGAACCTGTCCAATTCACAGCCAGTATGTTTTTCTTTCTATCGTATTTTTTTCGGACTGTAGCAGGAAATACTGCTTCTGTAGCCACCTCGTATCCAGTAAATGTTCGTACTAACAGTAAATTACTGCGTGTTGAGCCCTAGCCTAATAATGTCGAGTGAGTCAGCATCTGGGACAACAGCTTGAATTTGTTGGTGTTAAGGGATTGGTAAATTTTTAATTTATTTTTTACTTATTTTGAAATTTAGAACTTTTTTTTATACACAAACCTATTGTTTTGGTTTTATCATAAACTATTATTATTATTATTATTATTATTATTATTATTATTATTATTATTATTATTATTATTATTATTATTATTATTATTATTATTATTATTATTATTATTTGTACAATGACTTTTATCGCCATAGACACAAAATTTTGTATTTTAATTTATAATAATCATTGTAATTAAATTTCAAAAATTTACTTCTCCATTCTTTTTGTGTTGACCTTTCTGTGCAATAATAATCTTGGATCGAGGAGTGATGATCTAAACTCTCTTTTGAGCATCCAAGATAATGGAGAATCAGTCATTGAAAAAATGGTTTGAAAAGATTTTATAATAATAATAATAATAATAATAATAATAATAATAATAATAATAATAATAATAATAATAATAATAATAATAATAATAATAATAATAATAATAATAATCAATCAAAAACAATTTATTCAGAAAATGAACAATATACATTATTAATTTTAACATGTTATAGTACAATATTTAATGCAATTCAATTTCTGAAAGGGGGCTACTAATTGCAACACAATGTTGTGTCCCTATTAATAATAATAATAATAATAATAATAATAATAATAATAATAATAATAATAATAATAATAATAATAATAATAATAATAATAATTTTTTTTAAAAATGTTGATAATTAAAACAATTTTAATAATATATTTTGCTATTAATATAATAATTTTGCTTACTCGGCCAACTATTATCTTTATTAATCAAAGTTAAACCTACAAAAATTGAGAAGGTCAATCCATGAGAGTTTCAGAAATTGGACTTGGAGTCAAAATTTTTCCGTCTTTTTAATTCCAGTGAATATTTAATAATCCTATAAAATTATAAAGCTTTTAATTTCCTCCTGCAGACCACGATTTTCTTTTATCATTCAAGAGAAAGATTAATAATTACTAATCCTAATAATTAATAATCCTAATTCATAGGAGTGAATTAAGATTATTATTATTAACAGAGTTTCGAAAATGACTTTGGATAACTATGAATTTATAGCCTACTTTATAAATATTAAATTAAGAAAACTCCGACAAATCGAGCCGTTGGAAATCCCTAAATAAATTCGTGAACACCACCGGATTATATATATATATATATATAGTATAGTATATATATATATATATAATTATGTTTTCTTATATATATATATATATATATATATATATATATATATATATATATATATATATATATATATATATATATATATATATATATATATATATATATATATATATATATTATATATATATATATATATATATATATATATATATATATATATATATATATATATATATATATATATATATATATATATATATATTTTTTTTATATATATATATATATATATATATATATATATATATATATATATATATATATATATATATATATATATATATATATATATATATATATATATATATATATATATATATATATATATATATATATATATATATATATATATATATATATATATATATATATATATATATATATATATATATATATATATATATATATATATATATATATATATATATATATATATTAATAAAATTATTACTAGTCGCTAGAAATTCTGGCAACAAAAAGAGGTCAAATGTTCCTGGAGGTTAAAGGTAGCTTGACTTGGCGAGGTTGCCATAATTTTCACTATCACTTTTGTTGTAGCTGCTGCTATGAAAGCAACCTTTAAAAAATCGTTTGTTAAAATACTTTGTTAAAAGTTTAAATAGTCCTAGATATTCACGGAGGTCTTGTGTTAGTCGTTAAGCATCGTTATATCGTAAAAGGTTATAATCGTTAACCCTATCGTTATTATATATTCTAACTAGTGCAAACGACTTTCACTCGTACGTAACTTTGTGAATATTCTAACTTACTATAAGTTGCAGTTGAGGAATAGTCCCTTATTTAATTTACATTGACATATTCCTCTTCCTGCAATTATACCAAACTAATAATCTTGGAGGCTAAAAACGGCTTTACAAAACAGTCGTTTCGAGCTGTGAGAAGACCACAATTTTCTCAATCTGCTTTTCATACAACGTAACATCAAAATTAGGCAAATAATCGACTGCCTTAGCCTCCAGGAATAAAACCTCTAAAATAGTCTTATTTTGCATGTTTGCATTCTTAATCGTTTTCACTAGTTACTCATTGCAAACACCGGCAAAATAATAAAATACAAAACGATCGTTGATCGTTTTATCTTGAGAAAATTGTGGTCCAAGAAATATTTGCTTGAGAAAATTGTGATCCAAGCAATATATGCTTGAGAAATGTTTTGGATTTAACAATTTATCTTGAGAAAAATTTGTCATTAAAATTTATCTGAGAAAAATTTTGATTCAAGCAATTTTTGCTTGAAAATTTGTTTAGCAATTTTATCTTGAAGAAATTTGTCTCAAAATCGTTTATTTTGAGTAAAATTTGTGATGAGTAAAAATTTGCTTTATAAAATTTGTCTTGAAAAGAATTGTTACTAAGAGGTTTATTTTGAGAAAATACTTCGGTTTACGAGAATAGTAGTTTGCGTTAATTTATAGCTTGCGTTAATTTATAGTTTGCGTTAATTTGTAGTTTGCGTTCATTTGTAGTTTTGTAAGGTTAGAAACTGTAAACTTGTAAGTTACTAGTTTCTCATAGTTTCTAGTTACTTAGTTTATCACTGCAGTACGCAGATAACTTAATATAGTTTATCTCTAAGTGTTTTTGCAACTTAATATAAGTTTTATACTTGGCCTGTTGGCTTAAGAAAGTTGTGACTTTTACGTATTCAGAGTTAATAGAATATCAACTTGAGAAACTTTTGTTTTTCATTGCAGATTGCAACTGCATTTATCGTACAAACCTTTTCGAATAGGAAAATCATTTTGCGTAAAAATAGTCTCACGTTTTTGTATAGCTTAACAGCTATAGTCACACTTTGCTTAAAAGGTCAAGTAGTCATAAAATACTTTAAAAAGAATATATATTTTTATATATATATATTTCGTTGCGACTTAATATGGAATAAATATACTGTTGCCTTTTGTATTCCTATAAGGAGGATATATTTATTTATAGTAAACCGAATTCTCCAATAAAAAAAAAAAAAAAGAAGAATTTTTGCGAAATAAATTTATTTAATCAGTTTGCGTATTTGCATTTTTTTTTCGTTTTCGTTTTTTTTGGTAATTTTTTTGGGGTAGTTTTTTTTGTATAATCTATTACTATTTGTTTTTTGTTTAAAACATTTGCGTATTTGCGTATACTTATATACCTTTTTGCGTATATATATATAATATATATATATTTAAATTTTGCGTTTTTACGTCTTGCGTTTTCATTTAATTATTTAATCATGCCTCGCTTTGACAAAGCCTCTGCAGGTCAAATGCTGTCAGAGTTGGAGGAGAGCTTGCAAGGGGATTTGGGAGGAGGAAACGTAGTCTCCCTTTCTGAAGAAGAAAAAAATAATCTTCTTTCAGATATTAAAACTAAATTGACCCCTATTAAAAGATCTAGGGCAGTCATTAGAAGAAAAATTACTCTTCTTTTCAAAAGCATAATGGACCTTTCTTCTGATGACGATGATAATCAGATCGTTTCTTTAAAGTTAGATGAAATAAAGCAGAAACTCGAAGATGTAAGATCTGTTGATTCTCAAATTGAGGAAGTTATTAGCAAGTCCTCTCTAATTGATCACGATCCGAGTTTTTTGGATGAAGAAATAATCGAGACTAGTCATTACCATATGCGAAATGAAAAGTTGTTGTTACATATGAAGCCTCAAAATGAGACATATTCCCCTTCAGCGCCTTCTTCTATAGATTCTGGAGAGGGGGCAGTACGCTCTGAGATGCAAGATCTTTTTAAGAATTTAGATAGTCGGAAGCAGGAAATAAAAATTCCTGCTATTAAGTGTCAAGAATTTAAAGGAGAGGGTGATAGACACTCGTTCCGCTCTTTTTTGCTCTCGTTCCATAATATATATGGAACAAGAAAAGATGTTTCGGATGCTGCCAAATTGCAGTATTTAAAATCTTTACTGTCTGGCAATGCCCTAAAAGACATTGAACACTTACCTAATATTAATGACAATTTGGAGGTGGCACTTGACATTTTAAAGAACCTTTACCTCGATGAATCTTATATAGTCGATTCACTGTTTCATAAAATAGATACAGCTCCTCTTTTAGATAATCGCAATCTCGAAAAAATAAGAATGTTTATTTCAGAGATAAGAGCGTATCTCCATGAACTAAAAGAGTTTGGATTGGATTTTTTTGAAGAGTCAACTGCTGGCTGCAAGCTTGTGAGCCACTTAATTGTTGACAAATTGCCTATTGGGTTCCTACGAGAACTTAAGTTTATAACTCAGGCGGAGTATCCATCCATAAATGTAATTTTAAAAAATTATGGTAAAGTGTTAAAATCAATGGAAAAGGGGAAAGAAAAAAGTCAATCGACATTTAAAAAAGAAAAGAGCTCTGAACATCATAATCAGATGTTTCTCGAGCGAAAGTCTCCTAAATATTCGTGTAATACCTCATCCTCAAAGGAAAGTGTAAAATCTTCTAACTCGAGTAGCAAAAATAATGCGCGGAAAGTTAAAACGGATGGGTTAAAAAAAGTTGATGCTTTTACTGCTCATTGTAAATTTTGTGAAGGTAATCATTCGATGGTTTCCTGTGGGACATATTCTTCTCCTGAAGCAAGGAAAGATCGTTGTAGGGAGCTAGGTTTATGCTTCAGTTGCTCTAGTAAAAAGCATTTGGCCAATGAATGTCCTGCTAAAAAATATGGAATTAGTCACCCATGCGGGAAATGTGGAAAAAAGACGCATATTACAGCTCTATGCCGTTCAAGTGGTAGTAACAAAAATGAGTCACCTGGTGGCTCTTCACCACAAAATAGTAGCCATTCAACAGACGTTTCTGATGAACAAAATAATCCTGGTGAAGGTAGTAATATCTGTATCTGTATAAATTCAGGTGTTGCGTCTTCCCAAAATATTCTACCTACTCTCTCTCTCAAAATTAAAAAGGGGAACAAAATAGTTCCTGTAAGAGTGCTTTTAGATTTAGGTTCTCAATCTTCTTACTTTCATGAAAGCATACTCCAGAAGTTAGATATCAATATATCGTCTTTGCCAGTTCACCAAAGTCATATAAAAACATTTTTGGGAGAGCAGTTAAGATCATTACGATCTGTTGAAATAGAAATGGCTATATGTTGTGGAAGGTTTCAACGTCTACCAGTAAACATTGACCCTCAACTGGATATCAACTTTGAGGTCAGAGGCCTCATAGGAGCTATCCATAATATATCTCAAAATGGATATAATATAGCTGATAGTCATTATAAAGGTAAACATGGTGACAAAGTATCGAATATAGTAGGGTTAATAGGAATAGATGCTCTGCATCTTTTAAAACACATGAAAACAGTGAAATGTATTAGGGGCAGTGCCCTTGAAACGTGCCATGGGTACGTCCCATATGGGCCTGTTAAATCCTTTTTAACACCTACCCAGGAAGGAATAATCTTTGAAAGAGACCCTTCGTCAGGTAAACCTGTCAAACGATTTTGACATGAGGAAATAGTCCCCATGCCATCAAATATTAGAAAATCTGTCACAAACGTCCCTGAGTATATAATCAACTTAGTGATAGAACCTAAACCATCTTATTTTGACCCGCTCAGACATACTCACGCTGAGTCAGATTTAGACTTAGGTCTGGAGAGTCTTTACAAATTAGAATCTCTAGGCATTAATGAAGAGCGAGACCAAGGTTCTATAGACGAAGTTTTTATTAAAAAATTTCACGAAGGGATTGAGTTTCGTGATGGAAAATACCACGTAGAACTTCCGTGGTTTAAGAATATCCTGGAGCAGGTCCCGTCTAATCATCACATTGCCCTTGCAACAATGCAAAGAGTCAAGAAGAAGCTTACTGCTCAAGGATTAGTAGAAAGGTATAGGGACATATTCAGAGATTATAAAAAGGAAGGCATTATCGAGTCTGTGGAAGTAGAGCCAAAAGATTTTCACAAATTCATCTGGATTCCTCACAGACCAGTTATAAAACAGGCTCTACAGATCACGACAAAAATCAGACCTGTATTTAATTGTAGTTTGAAGATAGGAGACAGTCCGTCTTTGAACCAGGCTTCTTATCCAGGGGTGGACTTAATCGCCTCCCTTTTCAAATTATTAATCGCTTTCAGAACGAACAAATATATAGTCCTGTCTGACATATCGAAGGCTTTTCTTCAAATCCGACTTAAACTAGAAGAGGACCGAAATCGGTTTTGTTTTTTTTGGGAGGAAGATGGTAAGTTAATTACTTATCGCTACTCCACTATAATCTTTGGCTTAGCAGTCAGTCCCTACATATTAGGTGCTGTGATTCAGCATCATGCTAAGAAGTACCCAGACGATCTTTGTACCTCTCTCCTTCAAAATAACCTTTATGTTGACAATTTTATATACTCCTCCTCATCTGTTGAGGAACTGAAAGATATTTATCGAAAGGCCACTTTGCGCATGAGCGAAGGAGGTTTTAACTTGTGTTCATGGAACACAAATTGTCCTGAACTCAAAAGATTGTTTGAAGAGGAGGGTAAAATTGTTTCTCATCAGTGTGATGAGGAAAGGGTGTTGGGATATCTATACAACACCAGTCTGGACACTCTGAGCTTAAGTGACTTTGTTCTTGGAGAAGTCTCTACAAAAAGAGAACTTCTGTCTGAAATTTCTAAGATTTTTGACCCCCTTTCTTTGTACCTTCCTGTTACCGTAAGAGGTCGTCTTCTTATGAAGAAAACCTGGGAGGTGGAAATGGGGTGGGATGACATAGTCACTCCTGAGATTAGAGATCAATGGAAGAAGTTGAGTAAGGATCTTCACTCTTTGAAAGAGATTTCTTTTAAAAGATCATCATTGGAGGTTAAAGACTCCAATGTAATCTATATATTCTGTGATGCAAGTTCTGTAGCGTACGGATTTGTTGTCTATGTTTCGTCCGAATCTGAAGGTCCTAAAATGCTATGGGCAAAGGGCAAAGTAGCACCCGCAAAAGGGAGAACTCTTCCCTGTTTGGAACTTTTATCAGTATTTCTGGCACTAAAATGTCTGCCTCAAGTCCTAAGTAGTTTATCTGGAGTTAAATTTAAAGAACTAAATATTTTTTCTGATTCCCAGATAACCCTTCATTGGATTCATAACAAAGGTATGAAGACCAAACAAGTATTTGTAAAAAATCGCGTACAAAATATTCATACAATGAGTTCAGAACTTAAAGAAAAATATTCTTTGAGTCCAAACTTCCTGTACGTTAGAACTGAAGATAATCCTGCGGATCTTCTGACAAGAGGAATATCCTTTAAAGAATTTCAAAAGAACTTGTCCTTTTGGACAAATGGACCGAAATGGCTAGCTCTGAATAAAGTTTATTGGCCTTCAACTGAGATAGAAACAGCATCGCCTGTATATGCTGTTATTCAAGGTGATAAGGAACCTCCTGTGCTAGATATATCAAGATATTCTACTTTACACAAAGTCTATCGAATAGTCTCTCTGTTATTTCAATTTGGTACAGTGAACAGAGGTGTGTCTGATAATCATGATGTGAAAGCTCGTCTTTATTGTCTGAGGACAATGCAAAGAGAATCTTTTGCAAAAGAACTTAAATTTTTAGAAGAGGTGAAAAACAACTCATCTTTTAATGGCCAAGTCCCGGATTTGGTCAATAATTTAGACCTGTTCTTAGACGAAAATAATCTCGTCAGGAGCAAAGGACGTCTGTCTAGATGTAATTATTATGAATATGATGTGATGAATCCCATTTTATTGGCAAAAAGCCATCATTTAACCAAGTTGATAATCAGAGATGCTCATTTAAGATGCAAGCATCTGGGCATCCAGGCTACCCTTACAAATATTCGTCTTCAAGGATTCTGGATCACATCTGCTCGAACTTCTATTAAAAACGTCTTGCAAGAGTGTATAATCTGCAAGAAATTTAATAATTTTGCATACAAGTACCCGCGCTTCACTAATTTTTCAAAGGCCCAAGTAAATTTATTCAGACCATTTAAGCACGTAGGAATTGACTACACAAAGCATTGGTGGGTAAAAGTAAAGGGCTCTAGTCCTGCCCAGAAAATGTTTATCATAATCTACACTTGTTTGAATATTCGTGCGATTTATTTGGATCTTGTTGATGATATGTCATCTAAATCTTTCATACAGTCATTCCAGAGATTTGTAAATCGTTTTGGAGTTCCTGATTGTGTATACAGCGATAACGCTCGTTCATTTAGTCAGGGTACAGATTTTATAGAAACTTTTCTAGTATCGGAAAATGGAAGTGAGTTTCTGAGGAGAAATCAAATTGTTCACAAACGTATCCCTTTATATAGTCCGTGGACTGGAAGCATGTGGGAACGTTTGATAAGAGTGGTCAAAGATTGTCTATTCAAGACAATCGGTCGTTCTTCTTTAAATTATTTTGATTTTGTGACAATTTTGTCTGATATTGCTGATGCAATAAATTCGCGTCCCTTGACCTATACGTCAAGCGCAAATGATATTTTGCCACTCACTCCTAACGACTTCCTGAAACCGTTAGCAAAAACCGCCATGGTTCTACCGGGAGATGGATCAGATAGTCAGTTCTGGGATTCTTCCGTGGCTCCGAGAGAGCTTATGAAGTCTCTTAAATATTCATCTGTGAAATTTGAAGATTTCCGTACCCGATGGTACAACGAATATATGTTGAGTCTGAGAGAGATTGGTAGAGATCTCTATCAGACGAAATGGGTTAATTTAATCAAGAAAAATGATGTAGTCTTGATTAAGAGTCCAGTAAAGGAGCGTCCTTACTGGCAAATGGGGATAGTCGAGGATCTCATGTTCGGAGATGACAACAAAGTCAGATCTGTTCATGTCAGAACTCCAGGAGGAGCGATCAATTTATACCCTGTGAAGTATCTATATCCTTTAGAACTTTCTTTGACTCACAGTGGATCAACGTCAAATTCGAACGACGCCCCAGTCCTTCAAGCACCTTCTTCATCTATCGATGGACCTGGAGGAGTTAATCCCCCTTCTTCGTCTGTGATAGATGCTGCTGGACCTTCCACACCTGTGAATAGTCGACCTGTGCGGAGGGCGGCAGAAGCCGCTAGGAAACATTTTCTTGTTTATGATTCCTCCGAAGAATCTGAATAGATAATCGATATCTATAGTTTTCTATTTGTAAATATGCTGGTATCTGCCCTAAAGAGGCCAGACGCCATCCCCCCCGGGGAAGATAATAAAATTATTACTAGTCGCTAGAAATTCTGGCAACAAAAGGAGGTCAAATGTTCCTGGAGGTTAAAGGTAGCTTGATTTGGCGAGGTTGCCATAATTTTCATTATCACTTTTGTTGTAGCTGCTGCTATGAAAGCAACCTTTAAAAAATCGTTTGTTAAATTACTTTGTTAAAGGTTTAAATAATCCTAGATATTCACGGAGGTCCTGTGTTGGTCGTTAAGCATCGTTATATCGTAAAAGGTTATAATCGTTAACCCTATCGTTATTATATATTCTAACTAGTGCAAACGACTTTCACTCGTACGTAACTTTGTGAATATTCTAACTTACTATAAGTTGCAGTTGAGGAATAGTCCCTTATTTAATTTACATTGACATATTCCTCTTCCTGCAATTATACCAAACTAATAATCTTGGAGGCTAAAAACGGCTTTACAAAACAGTCGTTTCGAGCTGTGAGAAGACCACAATTTTCTCAATCTGCTTTTCATACAACGTAACATCAAAATTAGGCAAATAATCGACTGCCTTAGCCTCCAGGAATAAAACCTCTAAAATAGTCTTATTTTGCATGTTTGCATTCTTAATCGTTTTCACTAGTTACTCATAACAAACACAAAAAAAAAAAAAAAATAAAAAACTATCATTGTTTTTTTATATATATATATATATATATATATATATATATATATATATATATATATATATATATATATATATATATATATATATATATATATATATATATATATATATATATATATATATATATGAATTTTGCCAATTAGTAAATTTCCCTGTTTAATGAAAGCTGTTGTCACTAGTCTTTCCAGTTTCCACACAACCATCTGTTAAGTTTTCTGATTTTAGTTATCTACCATGTACAATAATTTTTGTACAGTAAAAAGAATATTAGTGCTGAAAAGTAAATATTTCCTCATAAGAGAGAATGTAACAATAGTTGACTCTTCAATATTGCGTTGTTTAGTCTTAATATAATAATAAAAATTGTTGCAGCATTTTGGATTCACTTCGCATTTAAAGTTAAACTGTTGATTTCAACTTTTTTTGCTTTTATTTATAGTACACTTTTCATGTAAAATTGAACCATCATACACGAAAAAGTAATTACATTTTGACTTCTTGTCAAAGAAAATCTCTCTCCCTCTCTAAAATAAAAAAAATAGGAACACAAAAATATTGCCATATTCTTCCATGACGTCGCAATATATGTAGCCAATTAGATAGGAAAACAATATGTTTGGCATCACTAAACTTTTCTAGCTCAAGTCCTCTGACTGGCTATTCCAATATGTTGTTAGATAATAATTAGTTCATCACGTTGAATAGTTAAATTTTTGTATTAATTCATTATTACCCTTTTAAAAATTGGTATTTCAATTTATATAAAAGATCTTACGTTTGTTACGAAATTTACAGGGGTAACTATTTATTCACATATATTAGTGTGACTATTGTATCTAGACAATGCTTAGTCTCTCATGACTGAAATTGATATTAAATGTCTTTTAATTCTCTCTTATAACACTAAGATTCAGATTCAGTAAATCATGAACTCAAGGACTGCGAGCGCTAACTACCTGCTTTCTCTGAAAGTCTTGGGGGCTAGGACACGTTCAGACTATGCATAAAGTCAGCCGTTGGTTCCAATTACATTGGATTTTAAGTCTGGGGATGACAGCGAGCCAGTTTGATCGCCATATTTAAAATACTATAAAATTAGAATCTTAAACGTGACGCCGCTCGCAATTAGCGCCCGACTTTACTTTCGGTCCGGACGGGCCCTTAGTGTGAACGTTGAAATTTTTCCTGGAATGTCAAATTTGAATGATAACAGTGCAAATGATGTTTCTTTTGTAAAGAAAAGGACATAATTTGACAGTTTACTTATCGAATATATTTTCGTCAAACAATGACGATCATAACCCTCGCCCTGTGTTCAATTTATGGTAAAACATTTGGCAATGAGACCATGTACCTAACAAGAGGCATCTTCAAATTACATTGGTGAGTCACAGGAAGGATCATTTTATTTTTCACTTTTATTAGATTAATAGAAGAAAGCAGCTTTCAGAATTAAAAACAGTTACTATAACTGACACTGATCTTGAAACTTTTAAAATTGCTTAACTGGTTGCCAGAATAATGAAACCTCATGCTTATTTAGAGAAGCCATTGGTTCTGTGTGTAATATTATAGTTGAAACAGTACTTGCTAAAAGAAGCTAGACAAATGATTTTGAAAGTTCCTCTCCACTAATACAATCGACCGTAGGACATCCGAGGTGTTGTAAAGAACACGTCTGAGAAAATCAATCTAATTCCAGTTTTGCTCTACAAATAGATGAAGTACTGACGCTATTACCAAATGTAAACTTCTTTTTTTTAGCAGATTTATTAATAATAAAGACGTCATTGAACAGTCTGTTTTGCAAAGAGCTGGAAAGTACAACTATTAACCAGGATATTTTTGATTTTGTTGCTTCCTATATGTACCATGGCCCTATTGGAAAGGCTGTTGTAGTATATGTACTGATGATGCACCATCAGTGATAGGGAATAGCAATTTTATTACCATAGCTTTGAAGGAAAATCAATCCATGATATTAAGTTTTTTTTCTACACTCTATATAAATTAACTTGTTAAAATGGCAGATTTCATAACGTCTATACATTTGAAGTGTATAATTTTTGAGATGTAAAACGGGAGCAGCTCACGTTTCATTAATATACATAGGTGGTGGTTGTGACTCCAAACTGTGTATGAACAGAGTTCTCAAACTCAAAGAATTAAATACTTATTTTAAAGAAGAAAAATAGGACAAAATTTTGAGATGTTGCACAATAATTCTTGGTGTTTCGAGCAATCATACCTGTCATTTATTTTCAATAAGATGGATAGGTGAATGAATTAAATTTTACATTACATGGGCGGCTAGTAAAAATATTTTTCTCAATCAGCAAACCGAAAGGCTTCAAGTGAAAGCCGTTTTATTTTTTATTTTATTATTTATAAAGTCTGCAGTCAGAAAGAGTATTTGTCAATCTTCCCTCCCTCTTCATCTGTCAGAAGATAATGACCTGGGAAAGTTGAAAGATCACATTCTTGACAACACTTCTTAAGGCTGTAAGATTCATTAGATATGCACACTCAATCTCTTTCCAACGAAATCACAATTTGAATTGGCAGACAATGCAGAGGAACAAGACTAGCGAGAAAGACAAATTGACAGGACTGAAAAATCAGAGGGTATATTTAAATTGGCCAACTAGGGGAGGAGTATCCAAATCTATCGATAAACGTCCACACACATTCCTCTTCTCAACATTTTTATGTCTTATCTAACTTTCTTGGCTGTCCATTTCAGGAAAATTACTGCTATATCTTTAGGACGAAATGTGTGTTGTATTGTCATCCACTGGGAATAAAATTTTGATACAGAATATTTTCCTCATAACAGTAAATGCAAGTTTCTCATTAATAATACATTGTTTAAAAAAAAAAAACATGAATAAAACAATTGCGAAAAGGGAGCCGCGAACATAAAAAAAGGTAGTATTTAATAATTTAGTCTGAATGAATGAATATATATATATAGATATATATATATATATATATATATATATATATATATATATATATATATATATATATATATATATTATATATATATATATATTATATATATATATATATATATATATATATATATATATATATATATATATATATATATATATATATATATATTAGGGATGCACCGGATACCGATAGTATCGGTATCGGTAGTATCGGCCATTTTTGATGGTATCGGTATCGGTATCGGTTAAAATGGCCGATACTTAGCCGATACTTCTTACTTTTTGGGTGAAAAATTATGAGAAACTTTTAGATTCAATAAATCTATTTCGATATAGATAGCTAGTACCAAGTTTTTTTTTTTTCCTCGATTTCCTTTTTAACTTAGATTTTTAGCGTTTCTCCAACTTGGTCTTTAGCGTAAAATTTACCTATTTGGACAGCCATTATTATAATTTATACAAATTTATATCTACTTTTTAGTTGATCAATATATTTTTTTGTACGCAATTTCGTGAGTGCGTGAGTGTTTTTAAACTCTCTGATTATTCATATTTTAGATATTTGTAAATAGGGTTTTTCGTTTTAAAATTTAGGTTTTAGCGTACGAAAAAATTTTCCTCATTTCTCCTTTGGTTTTTGTCTATTTGTTTCTGTCTGTTTTTTTTTTTTTTTTTTTTTTTTTTGTGTGCTTAATTGCGTGCGTGTATGATAGCAGATTTGCACAAGCGTGGCTTTCTTTTGACTTTTTTACTAACATCAATGGCTTGCACTCTAACCTGCATCCATGGAATACTACCTCTCTAACTCTAAACCTAATTTTTTTATGCTCTTGTCTGAGACCCAGATGGCTAAGAATTCATCCTTCAACTCGTTTAATATATCCAACTATAACTTATTTTATAATTTCGTTTGAAGGGTGGAGTATGTGCCTATGTAATCATAAACACTCCATAACACGTCTCTGAATCTCGAATCTCCTAACTTGATGTTCTGTGGCTTAAAATCTTTCTTCCTTCTACTACAATATTCTTATGCTTCTAAGCACGTTCTCCTAACAAAACAGATTTTCATGCCTTTTTGATTACCTTACTACTTCACGAGACTGGGTTATATCTCCTCATCCAAATACTGAGGTCCTCTATTTAGGGATTTCAATGTACACAACACTGGAATTGTTGGGTTCCTCTCGTACTGATTTAGTTGGGAGGAAGCCGAATCATTCAGTATTCTCAACGGTCTCTGGAGCAACTGATTAAATAACCTGCACACATTCCGGATCGTCCCAACCATTTCTTGACACATCTGACCTATGTTTCACCACTAGTCCTTCTCTCTATAAATACACCAGCTTGGGCTTCTATCGGTAAATCTGACCACAAACTTATATCACTTAATTTAATACTTTCTCTCCAACATCTCCATCCTGCCCTATGCGGTTTTTCTGCCACTCTGATCGGGCCGATTGGGGGCATTGCGTTGCTTTACGCTAACTATAATTGAAATGACTGATTTGACTCTTAAGACGCTTCAGATTCTGCCGATAAAGTGGAACTGTAATTGTTAATGGGATGAGCAAGGTTCATTCCTTCTTGGACTAAATCTTTTCCTCCTCAAAATCCATGGTTCGATCGTGCTTCTTCTCCCTTCGGCCATTCAGGCTAGAGACAATGCTTATCGGGTGTGGAAAATTCTCGTTCTCCTAATCACTCTTGCCAATTTTCATTTAGCTAGAAATTGTTGCAGGATACTCTTCGACGAGCAAAGCGGACTTTCATTAAACGAGAGTGCGCTGACCTTGGTTCTCCTAATGACAAATCTCTCTGGCCTCAAAAACATCTCTAACAACTTCTGGTAAATCATCCTTTCCTCCTTATTCGCTCTGATGATTCTGCTGTTAATACTCCAACTGAAAAGGCCAATCACTTCTCTGGCCTCCTATTTTCCTCTAATTCAACCCTGGACGATTCTTCTGGTATTCCTCTTCCTCCTCCTTCCTTCTCCTCTCAGGTGTCCTATGCCTTTACCTGTCATTTCATTTGATCGGGTGCATGAGCTCCTGAAATCTATGAACGTTATAGCGGGTGGCCCGGATAGCATTCCTCTCCGAGTTTTGAGGAAGTGTGCTTCCGTGCTGACCCCACCCCCGTTCAACTATATATGCCCCAATACTAGCACTTTCCCTAAGTGTTGGAAGCGCTTTTATGTCCAACCTATTCCAAAAGGAAGCCGCCCTGATCCTTCTAACTATCGCCCTATAGCTCACTTGTATTCTTTCTAAGATCTTTGAAACCTTTCTCAACTCTTACTTCACTTTTTAGATCATCTGGAATCTCTCTCCCTTCTTTCTGATTACCAGTACGGCTTTTGTTGCTCGAGATCTACTGATATAATTTCTCCTATTTACCAGATTTATGGTTTTCCGCCCTAGGAACTACGGGAAGACTTGTGTGGTGGCGCTTGATATCCAAAGCATTTGACCGGGTATAAGTACGCGTCACTGCTCTCCAAGCCCCCTCCTTTGGGTTTCCTTCTTCTCTTTGCTTACTTATGTCTAACTTTCTTTTAATTGTTCTTTATTGGCTGTTGCTGATTCTTCTTCTTTCTGTCAATAGTGGTGTTCCTCAGGTTCTGTTTTATCTCCTACTTTATTCCTGCTTTTCATCAATGATCTTCACCTGCATAGGTTATTAATTCTATCCACTCATATGTCGATGACTTGACCTTTCATTCTTCAACTCATAATTTGCTCCTCTTACTTTCTAGAATTGCCTCGTCTTAATCTTTCCGATTCTATTCTCGCTGATCTGGATAGAATTTCAGGGTTAGGTCGTCTCAAGCTTGTGAAATTTAATTTTTTAAAAACAACTTTTACAAATCTCTCTCTCTAAGACACTTAACTTTTCTATCTCTTTCTACGGTTCCCTTCTGTCCTCCTGTTGACAATATAAACATCCTTGGCCTTAACATAAAACAAAAAAATGTCTTGGAAAATCACAGTGGTTGCTAGGGTGGCCTCAAAGAAACTGGAGTCTTCTTAGAGTGCGAGACTTTTTTCCCTCTTCTCAGTTACTCCAGCTATACTAGGGTCTCACCCTTCTATGGAGTACTGCTCTCATATCTGTTGGGGCGGGGTATCTGGTTTCATCCGGCTTTTGGATAGGGTCAAGTCAAAGGCCAAAGACTTATAAACTGTACTGTACTTTCTAGTTCACTTGACCCCTTATATCTTTGTGGCGTGATGTTGGTGCTTTGTCCCTTTTCTATAGGGGCAAGTGCTCGAGGGAACTATCCACTCTCGTACCACCACCTTTGACGACGCCTCTCTAGCACAAGGGGTGCAGTGTCGGCACATGAGTTTTGTGTTGATGTTAGTAACTCCAGATTGTCGCTGCGGTGCTTCTTTCTTTTCTGCCACCTCTGTTCTGTGGAATTTCTTCCATCATCTGTGTTTCCTACTCAATTTAATATCCCTCACTTTAAAGCCTGCGTCTGCGAGCTCATATGCGTAATTTGCGTTAGATGGATTTTTTGAGGCGTTCAACACCCACTCCTTGAAGAATA
>JABUQX010133452.1:0-2500 GCA_015478945.1 Trachelipus rathkii | reverse complement strand
CAAGCACCGCATCGTACTTAAGTCCAAGCACAAGTACTTCTTGTACCTGGAACCCAAGCCTGATATATATATATATATATATATATATATATATATATATATATTAGTTATTATATATATATATATATATATATATATATATATATATATATATATTATATATAATATATATATATATATATATATATATATATATATATATATATATATATATTATTATATATATATATTATATATATATATATATATAGTATATATATATATATATATATATATATATATATATATATATATATATATATATATATATATATATATATATATATATATATATATATATATATATATATCTTTCAACAAATGAATTCAAATGAGCTTATAAACATTTAACTAAATAAAAGAGTATAATTTCTAATATTATTTTCATTTTTGTTTTACTATTTTTACATGTAATTATTCTGAAAAAACCCAAGTGAGCAAAATATGCTTTTTTTTCTAGTGGTTTAAAAACCCGGGTTTTCGGGTCGGCCCACCTACATGCCAACCCTGATATATATACATCTCATCACCCACCTTCTCTCCCCAAGAGGGGGTAAGGTGCGACACATGCACTGGAAGAAGAAAAGTAGTAGAAGAATATGATGCAAGTCGAAAAGAAAGCCCGTCCTTATCGCCACCTTTATACCCTTTAGTGAGAACTCGCTGCAATCAGAAAAATCTACCCTAGAGCTTTACGGAACCGCGACGGACCCTCACTATGGTATCTCGTCAATGTAGGGTTCATCCCTTGGCCCAGGTGGGCCACAACCATACCCCCTTCACAAAACCCTGCCATTTATTATGCACCTTTCTTCTCGCCACAGGGAAGCTCACATTCCTCTCCTTCAGTCATTCCTTTACTAACTCAATCCACTTTTTCTTCGGTCTCCCAGACGGTCGATTCCCAGCACACTCATAACTATACATCCACTTAATAAACCGACTATCATCCATCCTTTTCAAATGACCAAACCTTCTTAATGTACTTAAATTTATTCTCTCATTTACTCCTTTTTTTACACCACACAACTCCCTAATGCGTTCAATCCTCATTTTATCAATTCTTCTCACACCTAACACGCCCATAAAATTGTCCATTTTAACACATTGTACTTTATTTAGATCTATACCTCTTTGTTCCGAGACCATAGTTTCACTACTTATGCATTAACACGGGTAACAACATACCTCATGTGATCATAGGTGCACCAAAGTCTTAGTCCTTTCACAACCACCAAGGATATAATTGCTCCAGCCACTTACTTGCCATTCACAACTTTCCTACTACACTCAGCTTTATCCGTCTTTATCATATATATATATATATATATATATATATATATATATATATATATATATATATATATATATATATATATATATATATATATATATATATATATATATATATATATATATATATATATAGTAGTATTAGACCAGTTTGACCGAGCTAACCACTTTTTCGATAGGAAGGCTTAGAGGTATCGGTCTGAAACTTGGTATATGTTCTATGTATGTATTAAGCTCGTTACACGCGAAATTTCAAGTCGCTAGGATGTATATAGGGGTGGTCCCCTCCTAGAGCATAGCCGCTACGCCCTTGTTGCTGCTGCTTCCGAGAGCGAGCTAGAATATTAGGCCTACGGGCAAGATTGGGTCGATCGAGCACCTGGTAGATAGTCTGTCTGTCTGTCTGTATTATTATTATTATTATTATTATTATTATTATTATTATTATTATTATTATTATTATTATTACGTCAAAATTGAGATCACGCAGTGATCTCAATTTTGAGCCGACTTCAGCATCTCCTTCAGCGGTTCCGACACCGCACCGCACCGGTTTCGGTTCCAACCCCGGTTCCGCCTCCGAAACGCCCCGAACCTGTCTTCGACTTCATATATATATATATATATATATATATATATATATATATATATATATATATATATATTTATATATATATATATATATATATATATATATATATATATATATATATATATATATATTTCTATATAAAGTATATATATAAATATATATATATATATATATATATATATATATATATATATATATATATATATATATATACATCTCTCTATATATATATATATATATATATATATATATATATATATATATATATATATATATATATTTATATATATATATATATATATATATATATATATATATATATATATATATATATATATATATATATATATATATATATATATATATATATATATATATATATATATATATATATATATATATATATATATATATAGGTGAAACTAAAGAAGTTACCCATGATATCTCGAAAACTATGATAGATACAAGAAAACTGAAAACATATATAGGGAATCAGCGTATGAAATTTGTAGGAAAATGAAAAAAATTTACTTTTTTCTTTATTTTTTTATATCTCCCAAACTACGATAGGTGCAA
>JABUQX010133451.1:0-12500 GCA_015478945.1 Trachelipus rathkii | reverse complement strand
CTGCTTCTACTTCTGCTGATGACGATGACGATGACGATGACGATGACGATGACGATGACGATGACGATGACGATGACGATGACGATGACGATGATGATGATGATGATGATGATGATGATGATGATGATGATGATGATGATGATGATGATGATGATGATGAGGATGACGATGATGATGATGATGATGACGCTGACGCTGACGATGACGCTGACGCTGACGCTGACGATGACGATGACGATGATGATGACGATGACGATGACGATGACGATGACGATGACGATGATGATGATGATGATGATGATGATGATGATGATGATGATGATGATGATGATGATGATGATGATGATGATGATGATGATGACGATGATGATTTATATATATATATATATATATATATATATATATATATATAGATATATATATATATATATATATATATATATATATATATATATATATATATATATATATATATAGTTTATAAGTGAAATAGGTTGGAAGAAATAAGTTCCTTTGAAAAGACTGGAAATAAAAAATAATTTATCTTCCTCTTTTCTTAAACCTAAAGTTAAATATATGAAGTTCTCAGCTACAAACAATGAATTACTGTAATATGATAAAAATTACTAAAAAAAAAATTATAACAAAAAGTTTTTATTAATAGTTGGTGTATGAGTTTATCAAATGTTACTAAAGGAAAAAGTATTTTATCAAACTTGATCAAACTCTTTCATACTTGAAATTATTTATTGATATTTATAAATCAAAATTATATAAGAGGAAGTTTTAGCAATTAAGACATTGTTTATGCAATATATTTGCTTAATGAAGTTGATAAAAAGGATAGTGTGAGAGAAAGTGAGAGTGGTTGAGAGAGAGAAAGTGAAAAAGAGAGAGAGAGAGAGAGAGAGAAGAGAGAGAGAGAGAGAGAGAGAGAGAGAGAGAGAGAGAGAGAGAGAGAGAGAGAGAGAGAGAGAGCAAAGTTCTTGATTTACAAGCAATTGAATTATTAAAAAGTTAGTAAAGAAATAATTTTTAATATGAGGAAAATATCGCAGTAGGATTAAAATGCCTAAAAGTTGAAAGCTAAAATGTTTAATAAAATAATGAATATGCTTCGATTAAATTGATTTTATTACAAATAATTAAAACTTAAAAATCAGTAATATAAGACATATATATGGAAGGAAAACCTATTCACAGTCGGGATTACACTATATGTATTCAAATATAAAGATTTAAAATTTTTGTTACCATAAATATATTTAATATTTATAGACAAAAATTTTAAATCTTAAAAACTATCTTCAGTGTCATTTCTTGTACTCTTTTCTGGTCTCAGCGAATCTTTCATGATGCACTGAAAATCTTGATGGTATTTTATGCAACTCCTTTTGTTGTTTTTTGGTCTGTAATTCTTAATGTAATGTCACTTCAAAAGTATCCTTTCCATAAATTCAGTATTAGGTGCTTTGAAAGACATCTTTAATATTTTTAATAAAATAATTTTAGGGGTTATACAGAATCTCTTTTATTTCGTAATTATTTCTTATGTTTTTTGCCTTTTGAAAATTAATGACTTTAGCTACGATTATCTACCCTAAAGAGAAAAGTTTGTATACTAATATTGTTTTATTAAAAAATTTTGAGAATTTCTAATTTATTTAGTTAAAAAAATACAAATCTATCGAATCTTCAAATAAACATCTCGATTAAGCTGTAATCAAGCTTATTAAGGTCTTTAATTTCTGAAATAGCAAAGGAATCTAAATGTTTCTTAATATGTATTCATGTTAGATCGGGTGTCAGAGGAATTAAGGGGGACGCCAGGTAAGGGAGGCAGTTGGTGAGGAACCGCCGGGCAAACCGGAAAAAGGGACAACGGCGATGGAGGTAGAAAGCGGAAGGCAAGCGGAGGGAGAGTGGGAGATGGGGAAGAGCCAAGGAACAGCGAAAATTTGGTTGGGGAATAGGATGCATGGGAGAGCGGGGGTCAGAGATAAGGGGGCGCCGAGGGGAATGAGGCAGGGGGGGAGGTACCGCCGGGGCACAACAGGAAAAAAGGTACAATGGGATGGAAGGGAGAAAGCGGAGGCAAGCTGATGGAGATGGTAGAGAGGGAAGAGCAAGGAAAGCGAAAGGGGGGGAAGAGGAGCATGGAGAGCGGGCAGAGAAGTGAAGGGGGGCGTCCGAGGAGAAGGGAGGCAGGGGGTGGAGGGATGGCGGGGCCACAAACCGGGATAAATTGACAAAGAAGGGAGTGAAGAAAGCCGAGCAAGCGGAGTGAAAGGGAGAGGAGGGGGAAGAGCGAGGGAAAGCCGAAAGGGGGGAATAGGTAGGCAGGGGAGAGCCGGGGCAGAGAAGAAGTGGGCCGAGGGAAGAGGATGGCAGGGGGGAAGGAGCGTCCGCCGGCAAAACCGGGAAAAAAATGACAAATGAATGGAGGGAGAAAGCGGAGGCAAGTCTGATGGAGAGGGGGAGAGGGGGGAAGAGCAAGAAAGGAAATGGGGGGGAAGAGGGATGCAGGGAGATCGGTTGCAGAGAAGGAAGGGGCGCCGAGGGAAGGGAGGCAGGGGGGGGAGTGTTACCGCCGGGGCATCAATCCGGGAAAAGGGACAAGGGGGGCAGGGAGAAAGCTGGAGGCAAGCTGAGAGTAGATAGAGAGACCGGAGAGAGAAGAGAGAGAGAGAGAGAGAGAGAGAGAGAGAGAGATAGAGAGAGAGAGAGAGAGAGAGAGAAGAGAGGATATGAGAGAGATAGAGAGATAGAGATAGAAGGAGAGAGAGAGAGAGAGAGAGAGATAAGAGAGAGGTAGATAGAGAGAAGAGAGCATAGCCAAGGCAAGGGGCGGGGGGCAGGGAGGAGTGTTGTCCAAAAGTGTGTGGGGCGAAGGGGGCTGGTGCGGGGCGGGCCAAAGGCCCGCACCATACGCGCGCGCACCGGCACCTCACCGGGAAGGGGGCGTCGGGCGCCGCCACCGCCACCGCACGGGGAGGGGGCGTGCGCACCGCACCAGGCCGCGGAAAGGGAGGCGCACCGCCAACCTCACCGCACCCAAAAGGAGCGCACCACGCACCGCACCGCACCGCACCCGGGGCGTCGGTCGGCACACCCGAAGAGAGAGAGAGAGAGAGAAGAGAGAGAGAGAAGAGAGAGAGTAGAGAGAGAGAGAGAGAGAGAGAGAGAGAGAGAGGAGAGAGAGAGAGAGGAGAGAGAGAGAGAGAGAGAGAGAGAGAAGATAGAGAGAGAACAGGGGCGAACGCCGCACGGGCGGCGGAGCAGGCCCCGCCGCAAGCGGAAAGGAGAAGATAATAAACGATAAAGAAAAGGGGAGGGGGAGAGAGGGTATGGAAAAGAAAGAGGGCGAAAGTTGGGGCGGGCTAACGCGGCCGATGAACAACGAAAGGCAAAATGTAGGAGGGAAGGGGCAGGCGGGAGCAGCCCATACGGGAAGAAGAACGGCGCGAGGAAGTGACGATGGGGCGTAACGAGACCCGCCGGCCTGGCGGAGAAGGGGAAACGCGGGAAACAGGGGGGCGCAGGAAATGACGGCAGGGGGAGGAAAACCACGGGGAAAGCGTGCGGAAACGAGAGCAGCAAACACGGCAGGGGTCGGGAGAAGAGAAACGCATGGCGGGGCGGGCGGGAAAAGGCGCGTCAGGGGCGTGGAGGCGAAGGGAGGGAAAATAAAAAGGACGAAGAAGGAGGAGGGTGGGGACCGGTAGGAGGGGGAAGCAGAGGAAGCGGGCAGGGGGAAAAGGGTCGAAAAGGGGACGGGGAAGGGGGAGAAGGGGCAAGGGTATAGTCGTGCGTAAGGGGAACCTCGTACAAATGAAAATTAGCAAAAGGGGGCAGGGAGGAGGGGTAGAACGCGACATGAGGTGGAGGCAGCGGGGAAGGATTACGAACCGGAGAAGTGAACATAGGGACGGAAGGAGGAGTGGTAGGGCCAGTGACAGAATGAAAAAAAGATTATATATGTAATTAAGTAAAAAACAAAAAATGTGTATATGTATGTAATTGTTTGTGTGTTGTCTATTCCTATAAGTGTGTCTTATGATGTGCTATATGGCGGGGGGAAGGAGGAGGAGAGCCGGAGCAGAGGGGAAAGTTTTGTATATGGTCGTGTGTTGTATGGTTCTTATATGTGTCTATGTCTTGTATTTTGTGATTTGAGAGAGAGAGATAGAAGAGAGAGAGATAAGAGAGAAGAGAGAGAGAGAGAGAAGAGAGAGAGAGTTTTTGGATTCATGTATGTATGTGATTTTGATTTGTTTATTGATTATGTAGATAGATGTTGATTTTTGTTTTTTGTATTTTGTTATTTTGTATTGTATATTTTTGTATGTATGTATGTTATTTTTTATTTGGTGATTTGTATTATTTGTTATTTTGTTATGTATTGTATTGTATGATGATTTATTGTATGATTGAGTTTTAGTATTTGGGTGTCGTGATTCGGCGCGCAGCCAATGCTGAGCAGGGGGGCACGAGACGAGAGGGATGGGGGACCGGGGGGGACGGGGTGGTGAGGGGGACGCGAAGGCTGGAAAGGAATTGTTGTGTTTTGGTCCGTGTGTGTCGGGAACCCGGTGGGTCGAGGCCATACGCGGGGGCAAGGCGGGGAAGGCGCGAAAGCGGGCAACGGGGCGGCAGAGGGGCACAATCCGGAGAAGCAGGCGGGAAGCGGGGCCACAGGGCACGAGCGGCAGGAAAAGCGGCAGGCAGGGGAGCAGTTTTGTTTTGAGGTAGTCTGGGTGTCTGAAGCCCGCAAGCGCGGCGAGTGAGTGAGTGTGGAGTAGAGGGGGCCAGGGTGGTTCAGTACGACGGCACGGTCAAGTACGGCGACGCGCGGCCAAGGACCATATATTGAGGGAGAGGGGGGGCCAGAAATCTCTTGGAACATGGAGAAGAGGAGAGGGGCGGGGGAACAGGGGCGGAACGGGGGGGGAAAGGGGAGAGGGAAGAAAAAGGGGGCGGGTGAGCAGAGGAGAGGAGGAAAACAGGGTGAAAAAGAAAAAGGGGGGGCGGGAAAAGGGGGAGGAGGGGAGGAAGAAGGGGCGGACGGACCAAAAGGAGGAAGCAGAACACAAACCACGCACCCGACCCGCGCAGCCGGCCAGAGGGCCGCGGAGCAAGGGAGGGAGGCGGCAGGAGAAAGAGAGCAGGAGGGAGGGGAGACAAACGCTAAGGGCGAGAAAAAACAGCAAAAAGAGGCGGAGGAGGTTTGTTTTTTTTTGTTTGTGTGTTTTTTGTGGTTGTTGTGTTGGATGTAGTTATGTTTAAGCTCAAATCTCCTCGTAATGATGTCCAATTTTTTTTTGTTTCTTTTTGTTTTTTTTTTTTTGATTTTTTTTTTTTTTTTTTTTATTCCTTTATTTTCATTCATTTTTTTGGATTGTTTTTTTTTGCTTTTCATTTTTTTTTTTTTTTCTGTTTTAGTTTTTTATGTTAGCTCATCTCGAACAATTATTTTTTCATCTTATTTGTTTGAAAAACAATTCAAAACTTTTTCATACGTTTCTCGCAACACCTCCATAAACGATAAGTAACATAGCATTTTGTTGAAGCCCAAAGATGTGACATGTCGTTCTTATTGTTAACTGTTGGTATCTAAGTTCTCTTATGCTTATCCGCATATTCCTCTCTAATATGACAGTCCCTTCTTCATTCACCATATGGATTATATCCCACTGGGTATTACCAAATAAAACATCCTCAAACCGATTTTGCAATCAACTCTTTTTCTTCAAGCTAGATTTATTTTGAGAACCAGTTGCAGGTCCAACAAGAAATTGGGAACTTTTAATATATGGTCTCCGTGGGTAAGGCAAGTCTGACCTATGCTGAAGAGTGCAAAAACTGTTTCTTCATTTCAACTGCGGGCGTTTGTAGAATAAAAATATGACCTTGTTTAGGGATATCAAATTAACTGTCACCTTGTAACTGGCAAGTAAACCTCATTAAATTATAAACAAATTTAACTAAGCATCTATGAAACATTCCACTGATAAATTTTCTTTTAAAATTATCTTAAATAGAGAGAAACTCTAAAATATCTCAAAGAATGCAAAAATTGCAAACTCAAGGCCTTTGACACCAGCACTTTCAGTGTGAGATATAGAAATTCTCGTCAGTTCAACCACTCCGCAAAACCCATTCAAGCGCTGTTGGTTCGGTTATGCATTAGCCTAATGGGAGTAAGTCACGCCTGATGCCTGGCAACTGTAAATGTTTGATGGATGACGCAGTAGGAACACCCGTATCATGTATTAGCTAAAACCACGAATAACGCCAACCAGGCATCTCCATCCTAGAGATATTATCAGTAAACTGGATTTCTTTTATGAGTAAATCCCGCCAAACACAAATATATGTCCCGTTAAGTGTCGAAGTGTCAAATTTCGCGAAGAAGCAGTCTTCGTAATTCTTGATCATAATGAAACAACATATGCCATAATATTGCTTCATATCCAGGTAAAGTTGACTCGTCCACCTGTATAGAGAAATGGGTTTCAAATCATTACACAAGAAGCTCTCAATATCATAACCCATTTCATCAATACGTCTTTCAACTTTGTTGTTGCTTAAAGAAATTTTTTAAATCCTTTGCCAAAAATAGTTTTTTAAAACTCTTCAATGGCTGTCAAAATTAACTTTTCTCTGGATATATTGGTTTCGATTCTCCTAAATAATGAGATTTGTAACCCCGCAACCATCATCGTCTCTTTTACTCAAACGAACATTCTGTCCACCAGGGGACTCTGACATTTTATTTAATTTGAACAGTATTCAAATCTACCCTGTTTTATGAGGTACATCTTCTCAGAAGCCTCCAGTAGAATGTTTCATAGCTTCATGCTAAACGTGTGCATAAAAAGTACATAGGATGCCTTCCCAAAACATTCTACTCGCGTATGGTGTGTACATATGATA
This sequence comes from Trachelipus rathkii, assembly GCA_015478945.1. Lineage (NCBI taxonomy): Eukaryota > Metazoa > Arthropoda > Malacostraca > Isopoda > Trachelipodidae > Trachelipus > Trachelipus rathkii. Next base: position 5,564 of record JABUQX010133451.1, on the reverse strand, counting down.
CTGATATCATATGTACAAGTTTTTACAAGTCAAAGATTGCACCACATAGCGAAGCTACAACTTAACAAATTTTATGAAATACTAATTGGAATTTAATAATATAAATGCCTAATTGTAAACTATCATACCCCCATTACATCTTCATAACCCCAATATTTTAAGACTTTCATGACTTCGGTCTTGGACCCTGGTCTATATAGACCACTTTGGGAATCAATGGCATAGACTAAATAGATTGTAATGAAGCACCGTATATAAAAAACAAAACAAAGGTAATTATTTACAGAAAGCCTATAAAAGAATCTGACACAAACGTTGTAATTCTGCAACAATCAGCTGTCCTTAAAAACTAGGCCAGAAATATTATACAAAAGATGATTTAATTTTTTTTTTTTTTTACAGATTTTGGTAATTGGATTTCATGTACCTATATATTGTAAAGAAAATTATATAAAATAATGTTCCAAAAATTTTGAACTACTAATGAATTAACTAACAATGTTTTTTCAATTTTTATATATTGATTCCAATAACATTTTTTCGAGGTAATAGTTTGGAAAAAGGTAATCTTATGAGATACAGTATTCTTAAGATAATCGATTTGATAAAATTTCCATCATCAATTTGGAATTACAATCAATTTAAACTAATATTAATAGATTAATATCTACTAAATGGTATGTATAGCAACAATTTGTAGACGATATTGCAATTATAAGAATTAAATAGAAAATATTATATACAATTATGGCATGGATCGATCTCAACGAATACCGATAGCAATATCCGGCTGGCGTCAAACCCACGAGATTATCAGGTCTACTATCGATAGTGAATATAACGACACGTAAAAATAATTACCGAACGATTCCGCATTTTTACTAATAATCGGCAAGGGATAGACTAATAAACAATAAAAATAAGATAAACTTAAACTACAAATATCAACTAACAATTATATATATAAAATAGATACTTAATCTAAAGATGTTGACCATAAAATAACACCCCTACTAAAATTAGGATAAATCGCATTACACCCACAAATTTTCACATACGAAAAGACTAGACGATTTCTATACTATGTTTTAAATCTCCTGGAAATATGCCATTGGATTTATAAATGCTTTATGATATCACTTATACAGATATTATTACTTTAAACTACGCACAACTAAATATTTTTTCCTAAACATCCAAATAAATCCCTAAACCTAACTATTCCATATTATCCACTCCCCCATACAAAAAGTGATCACGAAAATGATATCCTACCACCTCCTAACTCCACCCCGCTCTCATTACTTTATAGCCTACATATATCTACAGTTTTAATTTACATGTCTATCAGCCATAATTTCTCCTTTCCTACGTATTATAATTTATTAACGAGAAAGAGAAATAACCTAGCTATTAGGTAAAAATAAAAGAAAAAAATGAATTGAAATTAAAAAATATGAATTCTAAAGTGTCAAAATATTTGAGCAGAGAGGGGTGAATTTTGCTTTTTCTTTTTTAATTTTTGTTCATAATTAAGATAAACTTAAATTACTATTATTAATTAATTCTTACTACAAAATATAAAGCAAACTATGGAAATGGTAAATATATAATAAAATAAAGAAATTCATATCAACAAACTCAGGAATAGTACGTTAACAAAAAGTCCTACCGTATATCACCCCTAGCAATCGATGTTCCATAAAGACCCCATACAACGAATACTATATAAGCAATATTAATATAGATATTATAATAATACCTATCGTTTAGCTAAAATACAAAATTATACATTTGGATCTTCTCCACCTACTTATAGGCCTTGATTCAGAAACTGCAAAAAACCACCAAAGTGTATTAGAAAGGTCCCGAACGACCAGTGTATACACTCAAAGTGTCCACGTCCACCCCGCAGAAATTCAATTAATTATCTCCAATGCTATACCCGGGATATTTAGACGCTTACAATCCTTTCCTCACCTACAGCGCAGAATTTTTTTTTTGTAAGAACATTGATCCAGGAAGGAAAAGAACTATAATGAGAAATTAAATCCTAAAATATAAAATCGACGGCGTGCCCAATCACCCGAGTCGGACGTACAATAGTTGCGCACTATCACGGTGAGATCAACGACGTCGCTCCACACGACATTTCCCGGTATTCCTATAAATACAGCTTTTTAGCGTGATTTCTTCTGAAAAAATTAACCAAGGGCCCATGAGGTTAATAGAAGCTAAGTCATAAATGAACACATATAAAGAAATAATAAGTCATTTAATAATTCAAAGTATGGTGGATTAAAAGTATTAAATAAAAGCATCACTCTTAGAACTCATCTACAATTGAACCCCGGTACAAATATCACGGACCACAAGTTGAGCGGAAGGAAATTTCCATCTTAGTTAAATCCGTCTTATGTCATCAATCAAATCATTATATTTTAATTGTTTATAAACTACCTTATTTAATTTTCTCTTTCATGTATATTAAATATTAAACAATTAAATAAAAGTAAAACAATTTCTGCCAATGAAACGAACAAGTAACATAAACAATGATAGAATAAGAAAAAATAAGGAATAAAAATTGACACGAATTCAACCAACTCATTCGTAGAACAAAGCATTACTTGACCAACTTCTGAAAATTCAAATATTGGGCCATATAAAATCAATTAATATCGCGTCTTAATTTTTAGCCTCCAAAAAATGTAACTAGTTAATTATTTAATATGTAAATATATTCAAAACCACCTTATACTAATACAATATATATATATAATGAAAGACAAAATAAAGACATTTAGAATACATAAATAAGAAATAACAAAAGCTAGAATGGCACAAACTTTCACAACACCACAAATCAACAAATTATATAATATGGTTGGGGGAGATATAGAGCCACCAGTCGCCCTAATAAGTTAGGACACAGCAACTGTTACGAACTAAGCCCTAAATCAGCCCTCTAATTCCCTAATCACACTTGGCAACAGAAAATTTAGTTTGCCGAACCAGGTTTTAACTCCAACAGCCCTAAGCCCATTACTCAACTGCCGTCAGCACTAGATACCACAAAAAAATATATAATACATTCATATGTCTTATTATATCTTCAAATAATATAACAATAGTATATAAAAGAAAAACAATCTCATAATGTTTTCTAATGTCCTTCTGTATATTTAAAGACATATATATATAACGACAAATATATAATATTTTTTTAAATATATAATAAACTCTCTAAAGTAAAGATAATCCCTCTAATAAACTCATGTAAATTACTACCACACGAAGATGAAATTTTTCTTTATATTATATTAGCACCCTCAAGACCCAGCACGCTATATAACAATCTAGCAAAATACCGCTAAATAATTCAATAACCAGTATCCACCCTATGCCGGCTAATTCACCCAATACCGATACCCAGAAAACCAGATATCCGAGTTAACTCCAGCCGGAATACAGATATAGAAACAAATAAAATTCACATATCCCCATCCTAAATAATGTATATAACTATATAATAGATTTGTTGGAAAAAATTTATATTATATAAAAAATAAATAGACTATTATATTTATATAATATAATCAATAGATTTTCTAAAAATACTAGATGACCTTCAATTCTACATCACATCATTACACAATGGAATCTAAAAAATATACTTATAAAAAAAAGATAATTACATATAAAAAGATTAAATACTATTATATGTTAAAAGATATACATTTGCCAAACTATTACCCAAAATATTATCCCCTCTAGTATAATATAATAAAGATCTAGAACACAACAAGCCATTTAGTAAGAATCATAATAAATACATGGAACACCAAAATTATTCTGGGACAGATATTCATACTATCCTTACAAATTAAACCTAGTGTATATTATATACGTAAAACAACTCATAACATATCCTAGGTTTAATACTATATCCCTAAAAAAAAAAATAAAACACACAATAACATATCAAATAAAATATAACCCCACTAGTCACCAACCACCCTCAAATCCATGAATTATATCTACAATAACGAATTGAACCAATCTTCAGAATAGATAATTCACTGATAATCGCAAAAATGTATAAGCCCACAATATACTACATACTGTATGTTATTATATACAGTTAAATTAACTATCAAACAATACTATATAATCTATAATCTATCCAAATGATAACCATCAAGCAGGCCCCCTTGAAGAGCAATTATCAAAAAAACACTGGATTCTCTTCGAACGCTAGAACGGCAAAATCATATTCATCACACATACAGGCGCCAGGTTTAGAAAGCGCCGAATGTAAATAGCAGAGAGGCAAATCGCATACGTATGTTACCACTTAGCGATACAACAAAGTGATATCATGTACTGCTAGATAAATTAACCATATCTAAACGAAGATTTATCACTCTATTAAAAATTGTAGATCACCTCTGCAATTTAATTATAGCTCATCCATAGAAAATGTAGTCAAATACACTATCTTTCAAACTAGTAAACAACCTTGTACATAATAAGTAAAAAGCAGTATTCATCGATCAAATCCCTAGCTACGACATCATAACTTTCCCTTGACCCACAAAAACAGATATTTGACGGACGCGTCTCCAAAAGAGCATATATCCAACCATGTCACACGTAACTCTTCATATAATACCCCAGACCAACACTCAGAAACCGCGGAATCAACTTTATTAAAATCTGATAACTGTTGACGAGACCAGTGTATCATACAATGTAAAAAACGTCATACCCTTCATGAACACAGGTAAAAGACTTATAGAAAAACTTCACAAACTAAGGATATAATTTCAAAGATGACCGCATCAGAACAGAATACTGCCGCAAGCAATATTCACGAAGTGCCTACCAAAAGAAAACGTAGATGATGATTAATCGTTAGAAGAACGCCTCTCTACTAGCTTACACTTTTAGCATTATCCGTTTGAATACGCATCAATATAAACCCCAGTTTCTCGAGTAAAAAAGTTAGTTCTGACGAGCCATTGGGTAAGCTTATTAAAACCTAGACTATTATATGCACAAACCTAGCAATCATCTAAGAGCATCTAAAAAATTCTTTATAGCACCACAACACAGGATTGCAAAAATGCTGATTCCGCATGGAAAATTAAAATTCTTCAGATCCACCTAGAGCCTTCTGTGTAAATATAATTGCAAAACGCACCCCCATAACCCCACCCTATATCATAACAAATAAACAGCTGGAACGATCGTCAACATTAACCGGAAAAACCTGAAGCCAATATTTGGCGAAATAACTCCATATGAAGATCAAGAAATCTCTTTTGACCACTACTCTCTTCGCGAGAACTTTGACAACCGACACTAAAGGCGAATCCAATATTTTGATGTTTTGAAGGAAGATGTACTTCAAGGAAGGAAACAAAACAATCCACTTATGAAATATATATCCAGTAAACACTTCCAAAGATCTCAGGCACCCCTAACGACCAATGTTTGGGCAAGTAATGTGCTGATATTATAGACGCTAATTAATCACACCAACAATAATGCCCATACCA
>JABUQX010133450.1:20000-32392 GCA_015478945.1 Trachelipus rathkii | reverse complement strand
ATATATATTATATTATTAATATATATTATATATTATATATACTATATATATTATATATCATTATATATATGATATATAATATATATATATATATATATATATTATATATAATATTAATTATATATATATAATTATATATATATATATATATATATATATATTATATATATAATATATATATAGTATAATATATATATATAAATATGAAATTTTATATATATTATATATATATACTATATATATATATATATATATAATTATATAATATATTTTTATATATATATATCAAATATATATATATATATACTATTATATTATATATCATATATATAGTGGGCCCCGGGAGGAAAGTACATAAAAAAAATTGCCTAAATGGGTATCCTTACCTTATATTAACATTTGTGATATTGTCCTTTGGATTCGATGACCTCTTTTCTTAGACGTTTTGGCTTGATTCAATCATTATCTTTTTGGCAAAGTTTCCACAGTTATTCAGTTTTGCACCACGCCATTCTGAGTCATCTCTGTGTAAATTTATTTGATTGAACGGTTGTCAGAGGAATTGAAGAAGTTGAACCATGTTTTAGGATGTGCCGCAAATTTTTCAATTTCGGATTATAAACAAATTGACATCCGGGCTTTTCCAGGCTAAATCGCAGCACATCCTAGTTTCCTATCTGCCAAGACATTTTTGCTTTACCAATTTTTGGCCTGCGATATTGGTGCTTATTGTGCTATTGAATCGTCTGTTTGTAGGGATCTCCCATTGTCATTTGGAAGTTTATTCTTTAGTTTATCCAATTTTAAAATAGTTTTTCATTTCAAGTTATTCTCATTATCAAGTGAAGAATTCGTGAGTTGTGTTCTTTCAAAGAAAATATAGGGTTGCAAGCTCATAGTAACTTATAAAACCCCAAATCATCACACTGGGAGGGTGTTTCATTGTCTTACTCGTGTATTTAGGGTCCACCCTATTTGAGGCAATATGCCTTCGAACCCTTTTTGGGTAACTTCTGATGGTTAAATATGTTGATTCATCACTAAATAATACTTTCTTCCAGTCTTCAGTCTAGTGTCTGTTTTTTTTATTTATTTTTATTTTATTTATTTATTTTTTTTTTTTGCAAGATGAGAGACTTTTTTACTTTTTTTTACGCATCTTTCGTTGATGAATGGTTTCTTAGCTGAATGGTGGGGGATGGTAATCCGAGTTCCTTTTGATGCAGTTTCTGAATAATTCGTTCACAAACATCACAATAAACAAATTAATCATATCTAAATTCAACTTTCTTTGCGCTGCTATTGATGGTGGTATTGAAAGCTAAACGTCTCATAAGTGATCTGTGGGACAAATTTTTTTTTCTCCGTCTGCACTTCGTTTTTTTAAGGGTACAGGTTGTTGATTACCGCCTCGCCTCATGAGGTCTAATAAAATATTTACTGTTTACTTTGGGATATGTTCAACTTGCTTTGCTTACTTCTCGTCATGTGATACCACATGTATGTAATAGCAACTATTTAGCAACTTTCCACAGATTTCCACCATTAAGCTTGTTTTTTATTAGCACCCATTGCCACTTATATTAATTTATAGCACTTCTCTGTAAACAATAGCCACATATAACAGAAACTGCAAAAAACATGAATTGGGAAAACTTCAACACACAACATCGCAAACGATGACTATGAAAGCCGAGTAATTTACGAGTCTGTTTGAAGTCTCATAATAGATGCACAAAATTTAAAGTTACTAGGATATCGCTGGAGAGCTGAATAATTTTTTTCTTTTTTTTTTACATTTTTGTCCACCGCCGCTCCGACGGGACCCAGACCAGCTGATATGAGTGAGGGGGTGTTGTTTGAATGGTCCCCGACGGAGGTCTCGCTCACGGCTAACTCCTGCCGCTATGGAGTTCACAGACCCAGGCCGCTTAAAGTTTGAGGCGGAGCGACTGTAAATTGAAACACTTCACCAGAGTTAACGCAGACAGGACACTCATACGCGCACAGATCCGCGGACAGAGAATTCCTACAAGAACATGATGGCCCGTTGTTAGAGCAGGCGAAACTGTGAAGGAACAAGCACCCGAGCGACAAATCTGGAGTTACTAATATTCAACACAGCAAAACTGCATGTGCCGACCACAGCCACTCTTGTGCTTCGTGGGGCGACCGTGATAAAGGTCGGTGTGTACGGCGAGTGGAAAGTAATCCCTCGAGTACTTGCCGCTACGATACCTATGGTTGACGCGGTACCTATAAGAAAAAGAGATAAAGCACACGCACATCTGTACTCTGGCTCCGCAGACAGCGCATATTCAACATACCACGGTAATAGTACTGAGCGGTCAACGCGTGAACTCGAGAAGTACATGGACAGTTTTTATAAGCTTTTTGGCCTCTTGACTCGACCCTATTCTAACAAGCCGGGTGAGAACCAGAGCCCCCAGATATCAGAGACTGCAAGGTGTTTGACATGCATAACGATACCATTACAATAGATGGGTAAGACCTTATCTAACTGGAACAGCTGAAAGTGAAAAAAGAGGAAGAAAACTGACGATCTAAAAACCAGAACTCCCAGTTCTTTTTGAGCCGCCTAGCAACCGTTTGTGATGCGAGGTTTCCAAGACCATTTTTTCTTGTGGTTTATGTTAAGGCCAGACTAATGTCATAGAAGACGAAGGCTAGAAATGTTTTTATCGGAGTTTGTCACACAGAGGAGACCGAACGAGAACCGTCGAAAGAGATAGGAAAGTAGAAGGTGTTTTAGAGAGAGGTGAGATTGTTAAGAAGTTGGGTTTTTTTAAAGAACTTAAATTTCACTAAGCTGCTTAAGAACCCCACTCCGGACATGAGTAAAAGTTCGTGTCCGCAGCGAATGCGCGAGAATAGAATCGGAAGGTTTAAGACGAGAGGGCAATTCGTAGATGAGTTAATGTGAGTAAACTGAGAAATTGAAAATTGAGTTTTTGAAGAATAAAGGGTCGACTCCCTATCGGCATATGATTGGATAGAGTTAGACGTGCGCACGTAGAAGATCATTAATGAAAATCAGCAGGAAATTAAAGCTAGCGCACGCGACCAAGACAGAACCCTGCAGGCCCATACACCGCCTGCACCCCATTTGACAGGCAGGAAAAAGAAGAACGAAGTCGGTCCGGCCCCCCTATAATCATACTAGAAATATCTGCCCAGCCGATTATTGGCGATTTGAAAGAAAGCGTAGAAAAGTACACGAGCATCCATATGAGAAAGGCCAGGAAACCCAAAGGTACGGCGTCCAGTTTGTCGTGCTAATGAGCTTAGCGGCACATCCATTACATAGATGTACAAGTGGATCCCTGCTGCTGCCTCACACCTCAATATCACACTGCCAACTACCAGGCGTCAACAATGCTCAGTTGACCTATGTTGAGGTGCAATGCGCCTCACCACTCAAGTCTCCCCCCGTAGTTGCCTAATGGGCGGGAAAACTTATAAATCTGCTTAAATATGAAAGTATATCGCCAGTAGACCTCGAGGCCGAAAGCCCCCGTACTGGCGATCGGAAAAGAAGTGAATGAGATTCCAGATGATCTAGAAGTGAGAGTTGAGAAAGGGTTCAAAGATCTTAGAATAGAATAAAAGTTAGAGCTATAGGGAGATAGTTAGAAGATCAGAGCGGCGCTTCCTTTTTTTCCGGAATAGGATTCGTAACGAAGTAATTATTTTAGATTTTAGAGCATGAAAAGTAGAAGTATCAAATGTTATTTCAAAGGTGATCAGAACTTTTTCGCGGGACTGTTATTCACTCAAGACGGCTATAGCGGTTAAATATCCACGAATAATTATAGTTTGCCTTGAACTCATGATTTGGAGTTTTCCCAATATCTCTTATTTATGAACAGCCACTAATTCTTGGGATCGTAATCTAATAAATCTACATTCATATCATCGGTGCGTATACTCTCAGCTCTGAATCTCTCTATTCGATGCTAGGTCTATCTCCGCGTTGGAGAGTGTGCTGGTTATACTATGTAGATGTTAGAGAGTAAACCTTTTCCTTCCCTATTTTTTTTATTTGTAATCATCATTATGGTAGTTTTAAACGGTTCACCACCGCTCATCGGTTTACATCTTAAATCTCAATTTTTGGGTCTTACAAAAAATGTTATTCTCGGGAATCAATGTTCGTCGTTATGTAAAACAAGGCCATAACTAATTAGGTTGATAGTCACTCTATAAATTTATTGGCGTTTTCTCGTCTTTCAGAGATTCGATGGGCAATTACCACGAGTTGTGGACGTCATTGTCTGAATGACGTTCACTTCTTTTTTAAATGTGGAGGTCCAAAACTTTATAACGTTAGTTATAATAATTGCCCCCCAATAATTATGAGTCATTAATTTGTTCGTAGGAACCGCAACGGATTTAAATAACTAAAGGAATTAAAATAAACCAATTAAAAAAAAAAACCCGGAAAAAAAAAGGTTTTATTTAAAAATAAAAAAATTATATATAAGAAAAGTTATATTGAAAGCAAATAGTTTAAATTTTACTATAGATTAATAACTTATCTAACGCAAATTTTGAAAAAATGAATTATTATGAAAAAAACTAAAAAATATAGTAGTTAAAAAAATCTATATATTTTAAAAAATTAGGTTAAATATTAAAGAAAAGAAATAGAAAAGACCGGGAACACCACATTAGTAAAAAATAATTTCAAAATAGATAAAAAAAAAAAAGGAAAGGATTAATTTTTTATTCCTAGAATAAAGGATTTGTAATCTTTATTTTGTTTTATTTGTTTTTATGCAAAAAACCTTATTTGTCAAGGTTACATTCGTGTAAACAATAACCTACAAATACGTTTAATAAATATTAAAAATATATTATGATAATAATAATAATTAATTTAATACGAAATAATAATGAATTATAATAATCAATAATCAATAATATAATATAATAATAATTAACTATTCACACCGTAGGCCCTAATAAAGATGACCAATTCTCACCTACAATTTTAGTCTAAAAGACTATAATAATTAATACCAACATTTCAAAATGTATTTATGAGGTAACAGATTTTGAAGCAAAAGAAAAAAAAAAGAAAAAAATATTAAACAAAATAAATAAATAGCCAAAAATACTACATAATTTATATATTACATATATTTATAAATATATATATTTCTATATAAAAGAGATTTGTGTACTATATATATATATTATATTATAATATATATATATATATTATATCGAGAGGCAACTCCTGCACTCGTGCTACTCGTGCCAGGACGAGGATTAACATATACAAACGATCTATTTTGCAATTTCTGTGATGAATGTTTACTGTTTAAAAATTCTTCTTATTTTTTGCGGAAAGTTGGTCAAATAAAAATGAAATATTATGAAAATTTTAAAAGAAAAAGTGCGGCGGGGGTCATAGAATAACGCTATTAAATAACGCTTTTAACCCATTAAAAATGGCACTCTGCAGTTGATTGACCCATTAGTCGGCATTGGCAGGAGACAGGCCATCTGTGAATTTTAGCACTGATTTTAAAATTTTAAAACGGTACATCCTGAATCGAACTACAGAAACGTAAAAAAGATGAAAGTTTAGAAGGATAATCAAGAACGGTTTGAAGTACTATTTATATTATATATATATATATATATATATAGCTATATATATATATATATAATTATATATATATCTATATATACTATATATATATATATATATATTATATACTATATTATATATAATATATATATGGCTGACCCCACACCCATCGTCTCAACTATCATTCTCTATGTCTCAAATACTAATACTTTTCCCTCAAGTTGGAAGCACGCAAATGTATCCCCCAACCTGTCCGAAAAAAGGAGACCGCTCTGATCCTGCTCTAACTATCGCCCTATAGCTCTCACTTGTATTCTATCTAAGATCTTTGAAACCCTACTCAACTCTTCATTTCTTAGATCATCTGGAATCTCATTCACTTCTTTCCGACGCCAGTCCCGGCTTTCGACGCTCGAGGTCTACTGGCGATATACTTTCATATCTAACTGATTTTATGGTTTTCCGCCCTCAGGAACTACGGGGAACCTTGTTTTGTGGTGGCGCTTGACATTTCCCAAAAGCATTTGACCGGGTATGGCCGGTTCACTCTCTCCAAGCTCCCCTCCTTTTGCTTCGTTGCTCTTTTGTTCTTTTAACGCTTCACCTTCACAGAGATTCTCTCACATCAACACTATATGATTTTTCTTTCAAATATTGGTGTTCCTAGGGTTCTGGTCTTTTCTCCTCCTTTATTTCCTACTTTTCATTAATGATCTCACCTACACATCTAACTCTGACCCACCCTCGTTTATGCCGATGACTCGACCCTTCATCTTCAACTCATTTCAATTCTGCTCCTTCTTTTCTTCTAGGAATTGCCTTCGTCTTAATCTTCCGATTCTATTCTCGCGCGGACCTGGATAGAATTTCCGGCGTGGGGTTATCTCAACCTTGTGAAATTCAAATTCTTTAAAACCCAAACTTCTACAAATCTCCTTCTCTTAAGACACTTGGAGTTAGTATCTCGGTAAAGGGGTTGTGGTCGACCTGTCTTGTTTGACAATAAAAAAATCCTTGGTCCTAACATAACAAAAATTGTCTTGGAAACCTTACATCACAACGTTTGCCAAGGGCGGCCTCAAGGAAACTGGAGTTCTGTAAGTTTAGGGCTGCAGGAGGCCTTTTTATTCGATAGACCTTCTACGGGGCTTCTGCTACCAGCCAAATCACAAGTGGCCTTCATCTCGCCCTTGACATGGAGTACTGCTCTTCATTATCTCTGCGGGTTCTGAATTTCATCCGGCTTTTGGACTCTCCAAGGACAAAAGGACTAGGTATAATGTTCTTGCTTCAACTTCCAAAATTTTCCTTAGACCATCTATCATTGCACGGCTGCGAGCTGTTGGATGAGACATTTCTCTCCTTCTATAGGTACCGCGAGCGGCAGGCTCTCCGAAGGGAACTCTATCGGACTCGACTTATACACCACCTTTAACTCGTACGCACCCTCCCGTAAAGCATACGAGGCGAAAAGTATAAGTGCCTGTGGTAACGGTGGCGGCATTATGAAGTTTTGTGTCTTCCATATTCTCAATAACGTCCAGGATGTTGCGCTGGCGAGAAACTTCTATTTTATCATAGTGACCCAACGCTCTGTATTCTGTGGGTGAAGTCGTCCTTCCACCTTTGTGTTGTCGGCTGCTGGATTTAATCTCATGCCCACTTTAAAGCCTGGAGTGCTGGGCTCTGCTTCATCTGCGCTCGTATAGTGAGAGTGGTGCCATTAGCTTGTGAGGATAGCGAATGACTCTGTAATGTGCGACGCTAACAACCCCCTGCGCGTGAGATGAGTGTTGCTCTGCCCCGGGAGTGGTTGGTCACGACAGGGTAGACCAACATGTTCACCGCGTAGCTACGCTGACTCACCTATGGGATACAGTATAAAATACCTATACTTTTAAGGGTAATACGAATGTAACTACTATAATGAAGTATAATAACGTAACAAATCTAGGTAAGCGGACACTACATAAATAGTAAACGATCATAGCCACTGTACTAATATAATATAATGATACCATGTTAAGTAGGGGTACCAAGTAAAATAGTAAGTGGTGACTGTAGGAGAGCTCAATGAATGAGTGTGAGAATAGAGTGAGAGGCACGAGAAAAAGTAGTAAAAGTCTCTAGGAATAGCGGCCCATCTTGAAATAAGCGATGTAGCCACAAATAATATAAACTCACATATAAAAATAAGACGGCTCGTCATTAAAATTCCTAACAGTTATAAGCTATATGGTGACAGTCATGTAGTACATATATAGTCCTTACTGCATAACGTATAATGCTATATTTAATATAATTAATAATAAATCCTAAGAAATCAAAATATATGCAGTAAATACAGTGTAAGTTATATAATATATAATCGAATGAAGAGTCAGCCTTATATGAATATATATAATAAGAAGAAGGTGAAGATTATAAGTTAACAAGGGTAAACTCTCAGGCCACATAAAGTATTTTCCTTATTCATCTCTCAATGAGCTTAGGGTAAAACAGTAAAATAAGTAAATAATTAACGGATTAAAATGCTAATATTAATAAGGAACAGATACTTCTGCTCATCATCTCATAGTGATTAAAGTGAGTAATTTAATAATGTAGTTACGATCTAAGTAAGATATAATTCAAGGGTAGCCCCGTTATCTATAAGTGAATTTACAATACACATAAATATTAGATAAGTAAGGGTGTTAGTGAGTGTGGCTCGTAGCGAATTAATATTGGTCCTTAGCATCAACTAAGGTGTACCCGCTATATAGTAGGTGATATTAAATAAGGTTGAGGAACCTCCCTAATATATGAATAACATAGCAATCACTGAAAAATTGATCTGATCTTTCCCCTCCGAACAAAAATAATTAAGATATTCTCAATCTTTTCATACATGAATCTCAAAATAGAAAATAAAAAAATATACGGCGATATAAATTAAAATATCCATGAAACTATTATCGTGTATCGGACCCCTTGAGACAATTCAGATAATATAATTGATATAGGAATAATAGAAATCGGCGAATTAATCCAGCGATATAATAAAGTAAAGTACACACCACTACACCTACACGCACAATACACTACAGCAAAAACAACTACACACACACACACACACACACACACACACACACACACACATCACCAACACACACTACAATCACACAGCCTACAACTTACGCAAAAAAAATGGAAGAACCGAAATGTAGATTAATTAAAAAATTAATAAAAGAAAATCAAATGAAATATAACAAAAACTGAAAAATCCAAATAATAAAAAAAAATGCATAACAATAAAAGAAATTAACAAATATACAAATATATAAAATTAAAAAAAAGAATATAAAGAATGAGATAAAGCTACTAAAAAATAAAGAATATAAAGAAATAAAGGCAAAATCTTGAATCTGTAATTTCGCCAATACATAAAAACTTTTCTTTTCTTTAAAATAAAATTAATAAGAGATCTGAAAAGTAAGGGACAAAAAAGTTATTTTTCTTTTTTATTATATATCTATCAAAAAGTTTGGCTCACTGCTTTATATATATTATAGTAAACCGTGAAAAGTGGCTAAAACGTTAGATTGGATATTCCCACAAAACCTTTTCTATCGAGTATGATTTCATAATAATGAAAAATAACAACAACAACAATAATTTATTGTAAATATTGATTATATATATATGAATATATAATATATATATATAATATATTATATAATATATATACTATATAGTAATGTAATTGAAATATATATATATAATATAATAATATATATACTAACTATATATATATATCATACTATAATATTAAAATAAATAAATATTATATATAATTAATAATATATTATATATATATATATATAACTATATATATATTATAATATATAGTAATATAAAATAATATAACTTAATAACTTAATATATATATATATATTATAAATATATATTAATATATTATATTTAATATATATTTAGATATATTCATTATAACTTTAACTAACAGAAGTTAAAATATTAATATCTAAAATATAAAGAACGAGTTTTATTCTATCTAGTCTATATTATATAATATCAATATATACAGTCATATCTATTCTCATTGATATAATAAATCCATAATCATATTGATATATTATAGATTATATAATATTTGTAATTATTATATAATTAGTTATAATAAGATAAATAATATTATAATTAATTAATATTTAATTGTAATAGCTATAAACTTATTATTATTAATTATTTGTATTCAATATTATAGTATGTTAATATATAGAATAATATAATTAATATAATAATAATAATAATAATTGTATACTCCAGCTAACCAACGCTAATCCAAATAAATTTAAATCCGTTTAATGCTTATAATTAAGATAGATATTTAAAACTATATGTAAGTAAAAAAGGGTAAGAGATCGTAACTTGATTGGCTCCTTTTGCCGTGGAAAGTACTGTAAGTATCACTCTTTGGCTGTGTTCCTAACTGTTATACCAATAGGTACTTTTCTGATGGAGTTTACGGTAGACGAGCCCAAATCCAATTATTCCAATCAATCCTCCCACGTCTAGTCGGTCCGGTGGCACTGCTGATCTGTAGCCTTCGTAGCAATAGGATCTCTCACACTCTATATGATTCCTCTTTGGTTGCCGATGCGATGAATATGCCAGAACGAAAGATATACACCCGTTGAATTTCTAAACACCAATGTTTATTGTAAAAACAAACTCGGCACTGATGATATCAAACTCCAGCTCCAATCCCTATATAATGGTAATAAAAAACTTTATATGGGTTTATCCATACAACGGAACGATGATATTAATGAAAACAACTAATAATTGCCCTGCTGAACACTATGGCATCTTAAATTCATAAAGCGTGAAATTAAATATTATTTATTTTAAATACAGATGCTACTAATTTCCTTAGGATTATTTATAACTTATATTTTATACTTATTTTTCCAGTTAGAAGTTACTCCTCGTAGGGATGAAAAACAGATTTCCATTGTATTTTACGAATGCAAGATAAGCTTAACCGAAGACAAAAATCTTTGTAATATGAAAGTTTTTGAAGGTTTAAAAAATGATGTAGATTTTTCCGGGGGCTGTGTGTTTTTTACATTCGCATTTATTGAAAATGATAAGGTAAAAATTAATCAGAGTTTTAAAGCATTATATTTTAGTTTTATTTGGAATTTAATGAAAAAAAATTATACTTATCAGAAATATTTAAATTCTTTATTTATTTAGTTTTTAATTAAATCCTTAAACATTTCTAATAAACTCTTTTATTATATTTGCCTATAACAAAATTAAAATATCATAAAGATAATAATATAGTAAAATCTTTTTTTTCTTCTGATTAGGGATGAATAAACTGCTTTCTATATTTTTATAAAATTATACCCCAGATACATTACAGTATAAGTTTTGATTGTACCTACGTCCCGAGTACTCTTTTAAATGAAAAGAAAACAATACCAATTCACTCGAAAGAATGTTATTTTAATAAAGAAAAAGATCTACCTGTTGTCGTCTTCACATATTCCATTGATGAAACTGCGCAACCAGATGGAATTAGTGTTCTTTTACCTTGTACTACAGGTGGTAAGAAAATATTACATTTCAGCTTCCAAATATTCAATTTATATATATATATATATATATATATATATATATATATATATATATATATATATATATATATAGATATTTATATTTAATAACCTTATAACCCAATAACCTTATATAATATATAACTTATATATATATATATTTATATATATATATATATATAACAGCAATAACCATCTTTTCTTCTTAACTATATATATATATATATATATATATATATATAACAACTCTCAGGAAGGGCTTTCGCCCATTTACTCTAGAAATAATATGTAATAATATATATATACATATATATATATATATATATATACATATATATATATATGCTGCTGCACCATATATAACTTAATATATATATATATATGCTGCTAACCCAACCTTTGCTGTATAACAGCAGCAACAACCAGCAGCCATGCTGTAGCCATGCTGCACCTTCCAGCCTTTCCTTTGCTGCCATATAGCGAGTTTGGGTTCCAAAGCCCAGAAGAGGAGATTAAATTATTTACCATATCACGAACTGTGTGTGTGTAATAGCAGTTCTAAATTTTACATATATAACAACATATATATATATATATATATATATATATATGTATATCTTCTTATATATATATATATATATATAGCTAGCTTTCGTGAGGCCTTGTAGCATAGCCAACAATATATATATATATCTTTCTCTATATATATGTATAACCAACCTTACTTGTATATATAATATATGCTCTCATATATATATATACTTATGTAATAACATATAACGCTAACTGCTGCTGCGCTATATAGCCTTAATAGCAAATATATGCTTAGCCAGCAGCCAACCAACTGCCAATATAGCAACCAATATATATATTATATAATGTAGCAGCGAACTGTATATATAACCCTTTATAACTGCTAACAACTATATAACTCCAGCGGAATAGAATAAAACATTTACTCTAGAAATAATATGTAATAATATATATATATATAATAATATATATATATATATATATATATATATATATATGCTGCTCTCCACTTATATATATAGAAAAACGAAGTTTTCTATATATAGTGTAAAGAACCTCCGGGGTATTGTTCCAACTAACCAAAATGTCTAAAAAAGGAATAGAGTTATTTG
>JABUQX010133450.1:0-10000 GCA_015478945.1 Trachelipus rathkii | reverse complement strand
CTGTAGACAATGATGAAGAAAATCTTAATAATCCTAATGAAGAATATAGATTATCATCGAGAGATGAAATTTCGAATGAAGAAAAATATGAATCAGTTCAGAACAGAAACAAGTATAAGGAGTTATGCAATTGATAGATACAAAATAAGAAACAAGAATGTATGTTTTATCGTTAATGCCGTTTTAAAAGACCTGAACATGTCTTCAACCACAATTCTTGCTATTTCAAAGTTACGTTATCAGAGAAATATGTGGAGAGATAAACTGGTTCAGGAGCATGTAACTGAGAACAGGGGAATTTATTGTATAGGTTTTGATGGGAAGCAAGGTGTGACATCAGTTGAGAGTTCTGACTGAAGAAGAAGTATAAAAGAAAAACACTTTGCAATTTTTTTATTTCTAGAAAAAAAATATATTGGTTGTTTTTTTTTTTGAAAGTGTAAATCTGTTTTTTTTTTTTTTTTTTTTTTTTGCCATGGCTTTGCCGCTCTGGGCAGGGCTGTTTGAGAGGTGCTGAACATCTCAATAAATCGTCTAACTCAAGTACCCAGGTGAGCTGAACACAGGCTTTAAAGTGGGAGATTAAATTGGTAGGAAGCCACGGCAGAAGATGGAAGAGAATTCCACAGAACAGAGGTGGCAGGAAAGAAGGAAGCACCGCAGAGAACAAGTCTGGAGTTACTAATATCAACACAAAAACTCATGTACCGACACAGCACCCTTACGAGGGCGTCTTAAAAGTGGTGGTACCTGGTAGTTCCCTCGAGCGCGCCGCTACGGTACCTATGAAAAGAGATAAAGCACCGACATCGCGCCGAAAGATGAAAGTCCAAGTGAACTAGAAAGTACTAGGCAGTTTATAAGCCTTTTGGCCTTTTGACTCGACCTATGTCAAAGGCTTAAGGTGAAACCAGAACCCCAGATATGAGAACAGTACTCCATAAGGTGGATGAAACCCTTGTATAGCTGGGCAACTGGGAAGGAAAAAATCACCAGTCTAAGCAGGCTCGATTTCTTTTGGGTTCCTTCACTTTGGCAATTGTGATGTCGGGTTTCCAAGACATTTTTGTTTATGTTTAAGGCCAAAAATGTTTATATTATCAACCAGGAGACACGAGAGAACCGTCGAAAAAGATAGCAAAGGATTTGAAGATAGAGAGGGAGATTTTAAGAAGTTGGGTTTTTAAAAATTAAATTTCACAAAGGTTGAGACGACCCACCCGGAAATTCTGTCAAGATCAGCGAGAATAGAATCGGAAGGATTAAAGATGAGAGGCAATTCTAGAAGTAAAGGAGAGGAGCAGAATTGAAAATAGTTGAAGAATGAAGGGGTCGAGGTCATCGGCATATGAGTTTGACTCGACCTATCCAAACCAGGTGAAACAGGCCCCCAGGCGCCATGAGCGGTACTCCATACAAGGAGCCGGATGAAACCCTTAGCATGGCTGGAACTAACTGGGAAGAGGGAAAAGATCACGTCAACCAGAACTCCCCAGGTTTCTTTTTGATTTCAGCCTAAGCAGCCGTTGTGATGTCAGGTTTCCAAGACATTTTTGTTTATGTTAAGGCCAGAATGTTTATATTTGTCAACAGGAGAACAGAGAACAAATCGAAAAAGATAGCAAGTTTGAGGTGTCTTGGAGAGGAGGAGATTTGTAAGTTGGGTTTTGGAAGATTAAATTTCACAAGGTTGGAACGACCCCACCCGGAATTCTACTGTCAAGATCAGCAGGGAAGAATAGAATCGGAAAGATTAAGACAGGAGGCAATTCTAGAAGTAAAGGAGGGCAGAATTGAAATAGTTGAAGAATGAAGGGTCGAGTCATCGGCATATGAGTGGATAGAGTTAGATGTGCAGTTGGGAGGGACGTCGTGAAAAACTAAAGCAGAATAAAGTAGAGGAACAAAGAAGAAGAACCCTGGGAACACCACTATTGACAGAAAAAGAAGAGAAGTCGCTATCAACAACAACCGATATTGAGCGATTTAAAAAAGAAAGCTAGACATAAGTAAGCAAGAGAAGGAGAAACCCAAAGGAGGGAGTTTGGAGAGCAGTGACGCATGCCATGCCTGGTCAAATGCTTTGGATATGTCAAGCGCCACCGCAAGTCTCAGTTTCCAGAGGGCGGAAAACCATAAATCTTTTAAATAGGAAAGTATATCGCCAAGTAGACCTCAGACGCAAGAAAAGCCGTACTGGCGATCGTAAATAAGTGAATGAGATTCCAGATGGTCTACAGTGAGGATTGAGAAGGGTTTCCGAATCTTAGATAAAACACCAAGTTGAAACTATAGGGCACGATAGTTAGAAGGATCAGAACGGCTTCCTTTATTCATGAATAAGAGTTAGACATTTACTTGCTAACACTGAGGAAAGAGCTAGTATTGAGGCATAGAGAATATAGTTGAACGAGGGCGGGGTCAGCAAGAAGCACACTTCCTCAAAACTGGGGAGGAATGCCATCCGGGCCACCATCCTTCCTTACGTTCATAGATTTCAGAAGCCCAGCACCCGATCAAATGTAATGCAGACAAAGGCATAGGAGGGACACCTGAGAGGGAAGGAAGAGGAAGGAATACCAGAATCGTCCAGGGGTTGAGTTAGAGGAAAATGGGAGATGAAGAGATTGGCCTTTTCGGTTGGAGAGTGGCAAAAAATTCATCAGGGCAAATAAGAGGAGGAAAGTATGATTTACAGAAGTGTTAGAAATGTTTTGGCAAGAGGCCAGAAAAGATTTGTCAGTAAGAGAACCAAGGGTCAGCGCGCTTTCGTTTAATGAAAGTCCACTTTGGTCGTCGAAAAGTATCCCTGCAGCGATTTCTAGCTGAATGAAAATTAGCTTGAGTGATAGGAGAACAAGAAATTTTCCCCACCCATTACGCACTGTCTCTAGCCTGAATGGCTGCAGGGAGCAAGCACGATCGAACCATTGAGGGGAAAAAGATTTAGTCGAAGAAGGAATGAACCTGCTCATCCATCAACGATTACAGCTCCACTTTATCGGCAGAAGCTGAAGCGTCTTCAGAGAGTCAAAGCAGTCACTCCAGTATGAATTTGGCGGCCAAACAACATAATGCCCCCAATCAGCCGACTAAGTACCAGAAAAAGCATAGGGCAGGATGGAGCTGTTGGAGGAAAGTATTAAAAAAATTAAGAGATATAAGGTTGTGGTCAGATTTACCGATAGGAGCAAAAAGTTGGTGTATTTATAGAGAGAAAAGGTTGATGGTGAGGCTCAGGTCAAAAGTGTTCAAATTGGTTGGGACACGATCAGAATGTGTGTTTGGTTCTTTAATTTGTTGCTCCAGATCGTTGAGAATACTAGAATGATTCGGGTTCCTCCCACACCTAAATCAGTATGAGAGAGGACCCCAACCATTCAGTGTTATTTACATTGTTGAAATATCCTAAATAGAGGACCTCAGTATTTGGATGAGAAGATATAAGTAACAGTCTCAAGAGAAGTAGTAAGGTAATCAAAAAAGGCATGAAAATTTGTTCTGTTAGGAGAACAGTAGCAGAAACACAAGATTATTGTATTAGAAGGAAGAAAGATTTTTAAGCCACATAACATCAGAAGTTAGGAGATGCAACAAAGGAGATACTGTCTGTTATTGTTAAAACAAGCTCAGTTTAAACTGTTCAAGTTTTGTTTGCGATAGTACAAATAACAATACTGGCAAAACCAATGGACTTATAATGGCAGGGGAGTCAGGGTCCTGCTCCCGGCTTTCTCGGGGAACAACAGGGTGGAGACTATTTCCCCCCTCCGGGGAGGGTCTCGGAACCCCAGCTCTTTGGTATTTAGGCGTCGCGGGTGTTCCTCCGCCCCTCCCCTACGGTGTATGGAAGTAGTCCCCCCCTCTGTTCCCCGATCGGCAGACCCACTACTTGGCCGTGTAAATATATGCTCTCTTACCATGTTTATATATATATATATATATGCTGTATATATATATATATATGACTTGAAGAATACATAACCAACAACAACATAATTCTCCCTTACCCCTTCCCCCTAATTTATATATAACTATATGCTAGCTCATATTATATATAATATATATATATATATACTTCTTTATATATATATATATATATATATATATATGCTATATATATACTTTATATATATATAAATATATCATATATATATAATTAGCATATATATATATATAAACACATGTATATATACGTATATAGCTAATAATCAATCAAAATTTATATGTATAGCATTTTAGCATAATATATATATATATAATATATATATATATAATTATTATGTGTGAAACGGGAATCGAACCACCTCTAGGAAAGAAGGAGGACGCCACCGTAGGCGGGGCGGAGGCATCCGACACCCAGTACAAGAGGCGGGGGTTCCCGGGGTCTCTGGAGAGGAAGATGGACCTACCTGGCATATCTCAGGGGCATTTCATATACTGTACCATAATAGGTTCTGGGTAGCGAATTCTTTCCCACATTGGAAGTTTAAAAATAAGTAGAGCAATATAAATATATATAGAGATGTATATAGATATAGGTGATTTATATATATATATATATATATATATATATGCTCCTTTCAACTATCTTTACCTTGCTATATATATCACTGCTATGCTATATATATATAATCTTTCAAGTGACGTCACAACAACGAATAATAACATAGAAATTATATTTCGCAATTTTGTAATGTTTTTATAATTATTTTTCACCAGTTCTGTTCTTTAGAAAATAACATAATTAATATATTTCGAAAATAACAAAATAGTGGTTCCAAAACTTAAAACATTAAAAAAAAAACAGTTTCAAGTTTAATATGACGTCACAAACTCAAAAAATGGAAAATAATGAATAATAAGTACGAAAAATAGCAACGAAATAAATTACAAAATAAACTTAGAGAATTTAAATGCTTTCACATTCTTTTCAAGTGTTTCCTGCAGAACTTCCCGGGAAGGATTTTTTTCAATTTTCTTACTAATTTAAAAAACTGTTGGTATATATATAAGGAAGTAATTACCTTATAGTATATATTATTTTTTGGCTAATTCTACATTTATTTTAGGTTCTATATAAAGATAGTAAACTTTTATTCTAAATAAACTTCTCTCAAAAGTCTATAGTTTTTCCTGCCTTTATGTTATATATATAAATATCTTTTCATATATATATATAACACATATATATATATATATATATATATATATATATATATATATATACAGATAAAAATAAAATAACAAATATATATATATATATATATATATATATATATATATCTTATATATATATATATATATATATATATATATATATACTATATATATATATATATATACTTGGAAATACAACCAACCTTTATATATATATAACATATATAATATATATATATATGTATAGCAACAACAATAATAACTTAACTACTATAGTATATATATATATATATGAAAAGGAAGACAAACACCGAAGATAGTGCCATAGTATATTCAGAACGTTTCGCGCTAAAGCTAAGTGCATCATCAGCTATAAGTAAATAATAAAATATAAATGAACAATGTCAATAATTTTTACGATTATATAAAAAACCTAAAAAATATATAGAAAAATAGAATTGTGTAAAAACTACAAATTATATTGAAAATTATAGGAAATTACAAAATTACAAAACAAAATTAAAAAAAAAATTACAAAAAATTAAATCTATTATTAACTTCGTGTTTTACCAACCTTATACATACTGGATGAACCATAAGAATGAGAACAAGATTAAATCCAAACTATTTATACCTAAATTATACATAAATTGGTTGGTTTTGGAGACTTTCCACATACTTAAAAATCAATACTATAACAGTATATAATAAAAATAGAAGAGAGTTATAAAAACGCATATTGGTGGCCCCACCAATTAAAAATAATTGTGAGATTTGATTGAAGATAAGTCAGAGTTGAGTTCGGGCTCCAATTCATGAATGTAGAAGCTCTCCAAGATTTTCTGTCGCGAGTATCAGTGATGGAGGCAAGAATCGAGAAGTCGTTGGTAGTGATGGGATGATCTTTTTCGTGGCTATGGCTACGTATGGATGAAAATTCAGGTGAGGATAGAGGAAGATTGGTGCGGAAAGAAAAACCCTTGTGTTTGGCAATCCTGATCTAGGGTTGTAGGCCTGTTTGACCTGCGGGCATTCTGGCCCAGTACACTGCAAGTAGACTATCAGGGGTGCAACTCTTTTAGGGATGTATCTTTGGATACTGAAAAAGTTACTAATTTTGAGGTTTTAATAGGAATAAAAATAAAGGTGGCAAATAAAAGTATACTCTAAGATTAATATAAGTCTGAGGTTTCTAATAAGGTGTCGGTGAATCAATATAGCCCGTAGATCTTCGAAGATGAAATTGCCTCTGTTTCCCGGGGACATCAAAAGTGGGGTAGGTGGTCTAAAATGGTTCTGCTCAAGGAGGTTAAATGTAATTTTTATCTAACTTATAGAGGTATGAAGGAAAAAGAGATTAAAATTAGCCCGAAGCTCCAGCAAATATTGGGTTCTGAATGAAAAGAAATCTGGGAACATACCTTAAGAGGCCCGGTTTATTCTGCCTGTAAAGCCGGACAATTTAAATTTATCTGGAAGAAAGCTGAAGAAGTGAGTGCCTAATTGGGTGGAGGTCGGCTTGCGGTAAATCTGTGTAGAAAAGGAACCATTAGTGCGAGAGACGCCAACATCAAGAAACGGAAGGAATCCATCCACTTCACATTCCATGGAAAATTTGATATTTTTATGTTGCTTATTAAGGAAATTTAAAAATAAGTCGGCATGTTCTTTGTTAGAAAAAATTAAGAAGCAGTCATCCACATATCTTTTGTAGACAATGGGTTTGAAGGCTGGGGGGCATTTTTCGAGCCAAGACTGTTCATGATAGCAGAGGAAGGCGTTGGCGAAGGAGGGACCCAGAGGTGAACCCATAGCCACACCATCAATTTGTTGATAAAGGATGTTATTAAACAGAAAAATAGAATCTGAAGTGGCTAAATTGATAAATTTTGTAAATTGTCTCTTATTGAGACCTCCTATAAATTCTTGGTTAGAAAACAAAGTATTGGAAATGATTTCACGGGTTAAAGGCTTGAGAGAGTGAAAGAGATGAAATATAATCCACGATAAAGGCTTGGGAGTGAAAGAGATGAAATATAATCCACGAATTCAAAAGAACTATAGGAAGGTATATTTGGTTTGTGGAGTGATGGGGATCAAATCAATGGCACACTTTCGAGAAAGACTTATAAGAGTGGGGGGTGTTAAGGCTGAGAGGAATGGGACGGAGGGACCGTCAGGTTTGTAGGTTTTGGGAAGCCCTTACAGTAAGCCTATTTGACTACCACCAGGAGAGATACGAGAAATGAGTCAAAAAGTTAGAGTTGACAGATTTTAAGGGACCTGACAAAGTTATTAATCTTATCCTCTACTCTAAGTAAATGTTTAAAAATACAACCTGTAAGCAGTTTAAATTTTGAGACATCGTTCAAAATGTTGTTCATTTTATGAAGATAGGATGCTTTATTAAGAAGCACTACCCCTTTTCCCTTGTCGGGGCGACAAATGATGATGGATTTGTCCTTTCCTAAGTCTCTCAAAATATTGAGATCTTTAAAGCTAAAAACAGGGGAGAAAATTTTCTTTGAGTTAAATGAGTAGAAGAATTTTTTGAGAACATACCTGACATCTCCAGTCCAATCCATGCCATGAACACTATGAAGGCCAGCGAGTTGGAGAAACAATTTCTCGAATTTAAGAAAGCATTGAAAAAAGTCTTTCGAAATTTCTTGTACCATTGATTGACCCCATTACCCACAACCAACATACCCTTCATAGTTCTTTTGAATTCGTGGATTATATTTCATCTCTTTCACTCCCTCAAGCCTTTATGGTGAGTTTTGATATTCAGTCCCTTTTTACTAACGTTCCTGTTGCTAAACCCGTGAAATCTTGTTGTACTTTGTTTCTAACCAGAATTTTATAGAGTCTCAACAAAGAGACCAATTTACAAGTATATCAATTTAGCCACCTCAGTTCTATTTTCTTTTGTTTAATAACTTTTCATCATCAACAGATTGATGGTGGCAAGCTATGGGTTCACCTCTGGGTCCCTCTTTCGCCAACGCCTTCCTCTGCTATCATGAACAGTCTTGGCTCGAAAAATGCCCCCTAGCCTTCAAACCCATTGTCTACAAAAGATATGTGGATGACTGCTTCTTAATTTTTTCTAACAAAGAACATGCCGACTTATTTTTAAATTTCCTTAATAAGCAACATAAAAATATCAAATTTTCCATGGAATGTGAAGTGGATGGATTCCTTCCGTTTCTTGATGTTGGCGTCTCTCGCACTAATGGTTCCTTTTCTACACAGATTTACCGCAAGCCGACCTCCACCCAATTAGGCACTCACTTTTTCAGCTTTCTTCCAGATAAATTTAAATTGTCCGGCTTTACAGGCAGAATAAACCGGGCCTTTAAGGTATGTTCCTGCTGGATTTCTTTTCATTCAGAACTCCAATATTTAAGAAGCTTCGCTAATTTTAATCTCTTTCCTTCATACCTTGTTGATAAAATCATATTTAACTACGCCAAAACAATTTTAGACCACCTGCTCCCCATGATGTCCCTAAACAGAAGGGGGTACCTGAAGATTCCTTACAGGTCGATTCACCAGCTTCATATTAGAACCCCTCAGACCCCATTAACAGGACCGCACCTATTTACTCACCTTTATTTTTTATTTATACTAATAACTAAAATTAGTAACTTTTCAAGGTCCCAAGATTTAATCCCTAAAACACATAATATTTCAGTTATAAACTTTTCTTTGGCTGTAATGTCCGCTATGTAGGTCAAACAGGCCTACAACTTTGCATCAGGATTGCTTAAACACAAGGTTTTTCTTTCCGTACCAATCTTCCTCTATCCTCACCTGAATTTTCATCCATACGTAGCCATAGCCACGAAAAAGATCATCCCATCACTACCAACGACTTCTCGATTCTTGCCTCCATCACTGATACTCGCGACAGAAAAATCTTGGAGAGCCTCTACATTCATGAATTGGAGCCCGAACTCAACTCTGACTTATCTTCAATCAAACTTAATTTATTTTAATTGTAATAATTTTCATTATATGTCTTTTATAACTTTCATTTTATTATACTGTTATAAATATTGATTTTTAAGTATAGTAAGTTTCAAAAAAAACAACCAATTTATGTATAATTTAGGTATAAATAGTTTGGATTTAATCTTGTTCTTTCATTCTTATGGTTCATCCAGTATGTATAAGGTTAGTAAAACGAGGTTAATAATAGATTTAATTTTTTTGTTTTTTTTTTGTAATTTTTTTGTAATTTTTTGTAATTTCCTATAATTTTTTGTAATCTTTGTAATTTTTATATAATTCTAGTTTTCTATATATTTTATATAATCGTAAATATTATTGACATTGTTCATTTATATTTTATTATTTACTTATAGCTGATGATGCGCTTAGCTTTAGCGTGAAACGTTCTTAATATACTATGGCACTGTCCTTTGTGTTTCTCTTCCTTTTTATATATATATAGAGATTCCCACTAAAAAAAAAAATATAAACACATATATATATATATATATATATATATATATATATATATATATATATATATATATATATATATATATATATATATATATATATATATATATATATAACTCTTATAATATATAACAACATAACATATAATAATAACAATAATAATAATAAAACAAATAAAACAAATATATATATATATATATATATATATATATATATATATATATATATATATATATATATATATATATATATATATATATATGTATATATATATATATATATATATATATATATACTTTGCTATATATATATACACATATATATATATATATATATGTATAACCATATATATATCTTTTGCTATATCTAC
>JABUQX010133449.1:10000-16578 GCA_015478945.1 Trachelipus rathkii | reverse complement strand
TTATTTCTAGAACAAAAGATTTTAGAAAGGTTTTGCTTCGTACAAAAGCGATCATCTCCGGACGACAAATTAACCTGCATTTTTGTCCAGATTTTCCCAACAAGTTGATCAGCTTCAACCAAGTTTGAGCATCGCTAAATTTTTTACAACTCAATCGAAAGATTTCTCTATACCGTGGGTAACGTTCTTTATTTTTTATTTTTTTTTTCTTTGCCTTTTGTTTGTTTTTTGTTTTTTTGGTCTAAATTCGAATGATCGATTAAATGATAAAGTTTATCAAGTATCAAAACTTTTGTTAATAACAGATTATTATTATTATTATTATTATATTATTGATGTATTATTATATTATATTATTATATTATTATTATTATTATTATTATATTATTATTATTATTATTATAATTGATTATTATATTATTATTATTTATTATTATTATTTATTATTGTATGATAAGCAATATGTTTTATTGTTATTATTGATTTTTTATTATTATTTTATTTTATTATATCATTATTATCTATATATATATCTATATTATTATTTATTTATTACTTATTATTATTATGACGTATTATTCATTATTATTATTATTATTATTATTATTATTATTATTATTTTTATTATTATTATTATTATTATTATTATTATTATTATTATTATTATTATTATTATAAGTTAGTTTATTGTGTATTATTATTATTATTATTGTTATTATTATTATTATTACATACTTATTATTATTTATGATTATTATTATATTATTATTATTATTATTATTGTTATTACACCCTTAAACATTAAATGTTCTTCGTTATGATTCAGGATTTAACTTTACTAGTTCGTAACCAAATCTGATTTACATTACCTTATTCTCATCGTGTGTGTATTGATCCAATAGTATATAAATGGTTTAATTACTGCTGGCTTCTAGTTCTATATGCTAAAAGGCCAGCGATAAATAGTACTATTTCGATCTGAAAGTCAATGATAAGTTGTGGTATTGCTATAATAATAAATCTAAATTTACTATTTCAATGAAATAATCATCAACTGTTAAGAACTATTACGTTATTATTATATTATTAGTTATTATATTATAGTTTTATTATTATAATATTATATTATATTATTATTATTTATATTATTTATATTATTATTATATTATTATATTGATTATTATATTATATTTTATTATATATTATAATTATTATAATTTATGTATATTATAATATTATATTGTATAGTATATATAATATAGATATATATATACTATAGTATATAGATAGTAGATATATATATCATATTATATATATATATATATACGTATAGTATATAAATATAATATAATATACGTATATAATATATATTATGTATTATATTATAGTATATATAGGATTATAATATATACTGATATTATATATATATATATATATACTATATAAAATATATATATATATATATATAGTATATATATAGTATAGATAATAGATATTTATTAATATGAAATACTAGGACTATATATATATAGTATATATATTATAAACCACTCTACTCGTATAGTCATAAACCTAACTATAGATTTTTTTTCCTTTTTGTAACAAATATAAATAATAAAATTTAATTTTAACATAAACCAAAAATATGCAAATAACACTGATAAGATTTAATATAATATTAATACTTTTTCAATATCATTGGAAATGATGAGAAAGTAAACTGAAATAAAATATAAATTTAAAGTTGATTAGACATTAAATTGAGTAATTCAATAGATTTCAGCATTTTGGTTTGAATACTGAATAGTTTTAAAAAATCATAATGCAAAAATGATCTAAGATATTCATTTTATTCGATTTCAGTACTTTTTTGTTAATAAAATGTAGCAAAGAATTCACAATGCATTGACATTATGTGATATTTTTAAACGATATCGATTTTTTGTTAAATACTATTTAAAATATATTAGAAATGCAATAGTGATTCGATATTCATACGTTTTAGTAGTATAATTATAAAGAAATGATTATTCTACAGTATCATAAAAGACCTTGGTTTCAGTATTATATAACAAAGAATTAGCATGTAATAGTACTACCCGATTTTTATGCGCTTTATAGTTGCAAATAGTAAAAAGTAGAGGTCTTTATTACTCTTTTTTGATTGATTTTAACACAAACCTTTTTGTAAAATACAAATTAACAAACCTTAAAATAATAGCAGATCGTTTAAATCTTGTAAAAATATAGCAACTAGTAAACAATTAGTGATTTTTAAACAACAATAATAATAATAATAATACTAATAACTATAATTTAAATAATAATAATAATAATAATAATAATAATAATAATAATAATAATAATAATAATAATAATA
The DNA here is from genome assembly GCA_015478945.1 of Trachelipus rathkii. NCBI lineage: Eukaryota > Metazoa > Arthropoda > Malacostraca > Isopoda > Trachelipodidae > Trachelipus > Trachelipus rathkii. The sequence goes on along the minus strand of JABUQX010133449.1, from coordinate 14,198 downwards.
ATAATAATAATAATAATAATAATAATAATAATAATAATATAATAATAATATATAGTAATAATAATTAATAATAATAATAATTAATAATAATATAATAATAATAAATATTATGAATAAATATTATAATAGAGAATGATGTTAATAAAAATAATAATAATTAGTTAATTATTACTTAATAATAATAATAGATAATAATAATATAATTAAATTTTAATAATAATACATTAATAATCTTAATAATAATAATATAAATTATAATAAATAATGATATTAATAATGAATAATGAACAGAAAATAATAATATAATAATAATAATGAATAATAATAATAATAATAATAATAATAATAATAATAATAATAGAATAATAATATAAATTAATTAATAATAATAATAAATAATATAAACATAAATTAATAATTTAATATAATAATAATAAATAATAATATTTATTAAGTTATTATCATTATTATGTATATCATTATCATACATCATGTGCATTGTATCATATTATTATTATTGTTTAATTATTATATTATTATTATTTATTATTATTATTATATTATTATTATTATATTATTATTGATTATTATTTATTATTTTATTATTATATTATTATTATATTTATATTATTATTATTATTATTATTTATTATTATTAAATTATTATATTATTATTATCATGTATTATCTTATTATTATTATTATTATTATTATTATCTTATTATTATTATGATTATTATTATTATTATTATTATTATATTCATTATTTATTATTATTATTTATTATATATTATATTGGATCATTATATTATTTTTGCTTATTATTTTATTATATTACTATTATTATTATTATTGATTTTTATTTATAATTCATTATTATTTACCATTATTTATTGTATTATCATTTATAACTTTTTTTTATCTCATTAGTTAGTTATTATTGGGGATTTTATATTATTATTGATATTTTATGTTATTATTTATTATTATAAAGACATATAAAACATTTACCTTTACTTCATTATCTAACTTTTTTCTGATAACTTTTTTGAAATGCATTTCACTGAAAATTTTGATGATTTTTTTTCGGATGATCATTTCAGTCTTGATTAAATAACCTTATTTGCTTTTACAGTTGATCAATTTTTTATTAGATTATACTCAATTAATATGTATTTCAAATTTGGAGTTTTGATTTTAATTATTTTATTTGTACTATATATTTCATTTTTGAATATATATTGATTCGTAAGCTATATCTAAATTATTAATTTATTATTATTATCTTGATTATTGTAATGTACTGATTATTATTAATATAAGAGTAAGACATAATGCATTCATAATATTATTTTTTAATGTATCTCTCTCTCTCTCTATGTTCTTAGTTAGGTTGTATTTAATTTTTTTTATATTGACGAAATGGAACAAGTATATCTTTGTTCATGATTATGTTGCATTATTTATTATTATTAAATTATTTTATTATTATGTGATTATTATAATTTAATAAAATATACATTAGATTATTATTATATTATTTATTGCTTTTTGAATATTCAATTTCTATTAAAATATAAATATAATTATTCAAATTTATTTATAAAGTACTATTCCTTATTCTCAAAATATCCAAATATATCATTATATTTAAATCTCGAATACTTATTTTCATCTTTTTGAATATATATGTTCAATTTCTGACTCTATGTGATATACTCTCTTAATATCTAATTTTTGATCAAATGCTGAAACATAACCTCAGTATTAAATTTAAAATTCTCATTAATTTTATAATATTTTATCCAAATATAAATTTGTCTAAGTTTTTGTGAAAAATAATTGATTAGGAAAAATACTATTTAATTATTATTATTTGATTTCGATTTATACTTTTTTTTAATATTTTTTTGTATTAACTCAATGATAAATGTACTTTATAAAAATTAAAGATAGTTAATTTTGATTCTTATTATGATCGTATTATTATTTTTTAGTAAGTTATAGTTTTTTATTAAAAACCAGGTTTTATTTCACAACTAATGAATAATTTAGTTACAAAAATATTTTAAAAAATTATCATATATATTGATAAAATTTTCATTAAAAAAATACTCATTCTCTAATATTTTAAGAATACACTCCTATATAAAAACTAATTTTAATATAATTTGTTGGGTTTGTTTTGACAGATGTTAAAAGTATTTGCATTATTCTCACTATTTCAATTTTGTTGATAAATTATGTTATTAGTTTTATTATTTAATATAGATAGTTCCATTGAATAATTATTCCGTAAAAACCGTTCAATTTAAGATTATTTACTTAATTATCAGGTATCATTATTTTATGTCCATCTTTCAAATCTAGAAAATAATTTTAATATTTGAATTTAGGACCATATAATGGAAAAAATAGTTACTTGATAATGGCAATGTGACTTAATAATTTGTAAATGTGTTATGATTAATTAAATTTTATAGTAAAATATTGGTGACTAATGAAGTCTAAATAATTTTGTTTACATTAAATTACAGATTTTAATCTATTAGTATTATATTTCCCGTTAAATATTTTGTATTTATTTAAAAGTATATCGTAATATAATCTTAGTTTAATTCATAAAAATTAAATTACCGTTCCTCCAATATTTTTGGCGAAACATTTTAAATTATAAGTATTATAATTCACGGTTCTGTATTTTTGAATATATATTGTCTAATGTTCAATTTTGAACTTGATACATTATATATTATTCATATATTGATATGTGCTAGTATATTAATCAAATTTAACCTGTTTAATAACTCAGATTTTTATATGATTTTTATTACCAATATATAATTAATTGATTTGTGGATATTATAATTGAAATAAATCGAATATTATCTTACTCATGAAACTAACATGAAATGTTGAAAATATTAATATCTTTAAAAGAAACAAAAGAATTAAGAAAGATAAAAATGGGATTAAAGAAGTTCAAAAAAGTTATAGAAATAAACGAAGTCATAAGGTATATAAAACACAAATTTTAGTATTTCAATTAAAAACGTCAATTACGACACCTACAAAACACATAATATAATTCTCTTCTCTTCTGCTTTTTGAAATTGCATCATAAGGGATGAGAACACAATTATTTTTTCCGATGTTTCGCAAACTCTGCTCCATCACACTCTAAAAGTAGTTTTACATGATGCAAATATGAAATTTTTGATAGGAAATTAAAAATTATGGTTTTTCACTTTTATTTTTATATATTATTTGCAACAAATTTCAATTAATATTTCACTATGCAATTTTGTAATTATTATCAGAGTTAATTATTATTATTTTATAGTGAAAAAGTTTAAGAAAAATAAAAAATAAGTTTAGAAGTTAATTTTTCTTATAAAATATTGAAATTTTTAAAAATTTCAATGAAATATTTTAATTGATATTGAAGAAAATCATATAAATTAAAATTCAAATATGTGAAAATGTTCATTTTTGATAGTGACACAATTTAAAATGCGACATCTAAATTAACTATTAATAAATTCAACTCTTTGTTATCAGTTCTTCAGTGATTATGATAATGATTGTGACTATTTTCAATTTGAAACACATTATTTTTTTACTCATATAATGACTGATAGATTTAAATTTTATCTCATCGTTTTTATTAAACTCCATATTTAAATTAGATATTTTGGGCGTGATACCTTAAATAATTATTAAAATCTATGGTAATTTAGTTTGGAGATATAATATTGTTGTCGATATATGGCTCTTTTAATATATTATTAGTAATATTTATTATTTGATATATATTATGAGTTACTTTATATATTAATTTATTTATTATTATTATTATTATTATTATTATATATTATTATTATTATAGTTATGTATTATTTATTAATATTTAATATTTATTATTATTTATTATTTATTATTATGATTTATTATTATTTATTATTATTTTATTTAATTTAATATTATTATAATAATATTTATTTTTAAGAATTATTATATTATATATTATTAAATGTATCACTTGATATTTTGTATATACTTTATTAATATTATTATTTACTATTTGATTATATATATAATTGATTCATTCTTCTATGATTTAATATATATATTATTTATTTATTTGATTATTTTTTAATTTTGATAATAATTTCATAAACCATATTATATTATTGGA